>MU386585.1:30922-270543 GCA_022497025.1 Hypoxylon sp. FL0890 | reverse complement strand
TATAAAATAAGTTAAAAAAATTTTACGTATTTTTTTAACGGTTTTTTTAACCTTTAAAATTTAAACCTTAATAATTTTAGTTATAATAATTATAACGTAATATATATTATATTATTATATTTATTATTATGTAAATTATTTAATAATATTTTTTATAACTTATTTAAGCTTAATCTTATAAAGTTATTTACTTAAGAAAATTTTATATATTTTTTTTAAAACTTTTCTAATATTATTAAAATATAAACCTTAATAACTTTAGCTATAAATATCGTAACATAATATATTATATATTATTATATTAATAATTAAATAAGCTATTTAATAATATATATTAATTTTTAATTAAGCTTTACGTTATAAAGTTATTTTCTTTTAAGTATAAAAAAATAATACTTATATATATAACTTAATTATTTTAAGTTAAATTCTTTTTTAAAAAGGTTTATTAAATAAATTAAAACTTAATTATTTTTATAAAGTTTATTTAAAGTTTATCCGATTTAATTTTATAAAGGTATATATAAAAACGTTAATATAAAATAATCTTTTTAAAGGAACTTTTTTTTACAAATTAACAGATTTTCTATTTTTTCTTATTATTTAATTTCTTTATTAGTTAAATAATTAATTTCGTTTTTTAATTTAACCCTTTTATTATAAAACCCTTTTAAAAGTTTTCCTTACGGAAGGCTTATTTTATTATTAAATATTATATATTTAAAAGAATAAAAAAGAATAAAAAAAAAGAAGAATAATAATAAAAGAAGTAAAAAAAGCAGAATCTCGACCGAAATAATTATCTTAATTTTCTTACTATATTTAAATATTTATTTTTATTTATTTTATTTTATTTTAAACTTTTTTTAATTTTAATTTTAATTTTTTCTTAAAAAATCTTTTCTATTTAATTAAAGAATTAAATCAACTAATTTAATATTAATAACTAATTAACCTTATTAAAACCGCTATTAAAATAATATTATTTTAATATATATTAAACTTTTATACGATATATATACGTAAAGTTATTATTATTTAAAATATTAAAAATTAAAATATTAAAGGTTAAAAAAATGCTAAGTTTTATACTTCCTACCTTATAAAAACCTATAATAAAAATAACTCTTTTATTTCAAAATTTAATATTTTTATAATAAATAATTATATTATCGTACATTTAAAACCATTAAAACCAGAATTAACTTAACTTTATAATAGCATTAAATATTTCCTTATCAGACAATTATTTGTTAAATTATTTATTTTTTAATAAAAAAGAAGAAAATTTAAAAATTAGCATGAAAATTTTAAGAAATTTATAACTTTAATAGTTTTAAGGCCTTTATAACTACTATAGCTTTAATAACTTTAATAACTTAAAGACTATAAGATAAGTTAAAAAAATCTTATATATTTTTTTAACAGCTTTTCTTATACCTTTAAGGTTTAAACCTTAATAGTTTTAATTATAATAATTGTAGCATAATATATTTTATACCGTTATATTAATAATTTTATAAACTATTTAATAATATTTTTTTATTTCTTTTATAGCTTAATTTCGTCGAAATATTTACTTTAAAACGTAAAAAAATAATATTTATTTATATAACTTAATTGCCCCGAATTTATGAGGGGGTTTTGTAGCAGGGGGGTCAGTGAAAGAAATTATTTAATTGATAAGGAAACTGATAAGGTAATTGATAAGGAAACTGATAAGGAAAACGGAAAAACGGTTAATCCGGAAAAAAAGTCCCCTCGAAAAAGATTATTACGTATTAACGTTTCGACGTATAACTTTACGAAATTAAATCGGATAAATTTCGGATAAGATTTATAAAAAGCCTTACGTAATAAGCTAATTAATGAAATTAACTAGAGAAAAAACGGATTTAGAATGGTTAAGTTATATATATAAAAGATGTTTTTTAATACTTAAAAGCCAATAACCTTACGGGATTAAGCCCGATCAGGAAATTGAAAACATCATTAAATAGCTTACGTAATTACCTTTATAACGGTATAGGATGCACCACGCCACGCCTACTGTGGCTGGAGTTATTTAAGTTTAAACTTTAACGATGTAAGAAAGGCCGTTGGAAAAATGTCTAAGACTTTCCCAACCTACCCTGTAGTACTGAAAAATAAAAGCTTTTATATTTACCATCGTTTTTACTTATAACCTTACGGAATTAAATCGGAAAAATCCCGGATAAGTTTTATAAAAAGCTTTATTTAATTAGCTATTTAATAAAATTGATTAAATAAAAAACAAACTTAAGAAAATTAAGTTATATAAATAAATATTATTCGTTAATGTTTAAAAGCAAATCTCTCGACGAAACTAAGCCGTAAAAGGAAATAGAAAATACCATTAAATAGCTTATAAGATTACTAACATAACGGTATAAAATGCACCACGCCACAATTATTATGGCTAAAGTTATTAAGGTTTAAACCATAAAGGTGTAAGAAAAGCCGTTAAAAAAATACATAAAACTCTCCCAACCTACCCTGTAGTCCTTGAGCCACTGGAGCCACTAAAACCACAGCAGCCACAAGGGCCTTAAAGCCACTAAAGCCACAGATTCCTCGAAATTTCCACGCTAATCTTCGGATTTTTTCCTTTTTTATTGAAAACTTAATAACTTAACGAAAAATTACCCGATTAAGATATAATTTACACCATTATAAAGCTAACTTAATTCCGGTTTTAACGGGTTTAAATGCACGGTGATATAAGCTTTCCTCATAAAGATATTAAGCTTTGAAAATAAAAGGTGACTTTTACTACAAGTTTCTAAGTTACTACAGGGTAAGAAGTGTGAAACTTTAGATTTTTTCAACGTTAAATATTTTAACTTTTATTATTTTAAATAATAATAACTTTACGTATATATATCGTATAAAAGTATAATATATATTAAAATAATACCATTTAAATGAAGACCTTAATATACTTAAATAAATATTTCTATTAAACTTATCCGTTAATTAATTTAATTAAAAAGAAAAAACTTTTTAAAAGAAAATAAAAAAATGCCTTAAATTTATAAGGGGGTTTTATAGCAGGGGGGTTAAAGGAATTAATTAATAAGGAAATTAATAAAGAAATTAATAAGAAAAAAAACCGAAAATTCGTTAATCCGTAAAAAAGTCTCCTAAGAAAAAATTATTACGCATTAACGTTTTTACTTATAACTTTTCGAAATTAAATCAAATAAATTCCGAATAAACTTTAAAAAAATACTTATGTAATATCTTAATTAATAAAATTTAAAAGAAAAATAACAAACTTAAAATAATCAAGTTATATACATAAACATTATTCTTTAATGCTTAAAAGCAAATAACTTTACGAGATTAAGCTTAATCAAGTAATAAAATATATCATTAAATAGCTTACATAATTACAAACATAACGGTATAAGATGCATTATGTTATAGCAACTATAGCTAAAGTTATTAAGGTTTAAACTTTAACGATATAAGAAAAGCCGTTAAAGAAATGCATAAGACTTTCCCAACTTACCTTATAGTCTTTTTTATTTAATAACGTTTCTACTTATAACTTGACGGAATAAAATAGGAAGAATTCCGGATAGATTTTATAAAAGGGTTTATTTAATAGGCTATTTTTTAAGATTAATTAAAGAAGAAACAAACTTAAAATGGTTAAGTTATATAAATAAACATTATTCTTTAAAATTAAAAAGCAGATATCTTTACGGAATTAAGCTTAAAACGAGAATAAAAAATACAATTAAATAGCTAACCTAATTACGGATATAATAGTATAAGATATCTTACGCCATAATAACTATAGCTTAAGTTATTAAGGTTTTAACTTTGAAAGTGTAAGAAAAGCTATTAAAAAAATGCTTAAGACTTTCCCCACCTACCTTACAGTCCTGAAAAATTAAAAACTTTTATACTTAATAACGTTTTTACTTATAGCTTTACGGAATTAAATCGGAAAAATCCCGGATAAAATATATATATAAATAATATTCTTTTAAGCTTAAACGTAAATAACTTTATAAGATTAAGCCTGATTAAGTAATAAAATATATTATTAAAAAGCTTACGTAATTAAGAATATAATGATATAAGATATACTACGCTATAATACTTATAACTAGAGTTATTCCGGAAAAAACGTCTCTTCGAAAAAGATTATTACATAATAACGTTTCCACGTATAACCTTACAGAATTAAACCTGATAAATTTCGGATAAATCTTATAAAACTGCTTATTTAATTAATTAATTAATGAAATTAATTAAAGAAAAAAACAGATTTAAAATGATTAAGTTATATGTATAAATAATATTCTTTAAAACTTAAAAGCAAATAGCTTTACGAGGCTAAACCCGATTAAGGAGTGGAAGATAATATTAAATAGCTTAAATAATTACCTATATAACGATATATGGTACACCACGCCACGCTTATTATAACCGGAGTTATTTAAGTTTAAACTTTAACGATGTAAGAAAGGCTGTTAGAAAAATGTTTAAGACTTTCCCAACTTACCTTATAATATTAAAAAATAAAAGCTTTTATATTTACGACCGTTTTTACTTATAACCTTACGGAAATAAATCGGAAAAATCCTGAATAAGTTTAATAAAAAGCTTTATTTAATTAGTTATTTAATAAAATTAATTAAATAAAAAGCAGACTTAAAATAATTAAGTTATATAAATAAACATTATTTATGAACGTTTAAAAGTAGATATCTCGACGAAACTAAGCTGTAAAAAGGATAGAAAAATATTATTAAATAGCTTATAAGATTACGAACATAACGTTATAAAATATATCACACCACGACTATCGTGGCTAAAACTATTAAGGTTTAAACTTTAAAGGTATAAGAAAAGCCGTTAAAGAAATGCATAAGACTTTCTTAACTTACCTTATAGTCTTTTTTATTTAATAACGTTTTTACTTATAACTTAACGGAATAAAATCGGAAAATTCTCCGATAAGCTTTATAAAAAGGCTTATATAATAAGCTTATTAACGAAATTAACTAAAAAAGGAAGGGACTTAAAAGGGTTAAAATATATAAAGAAATATTATTTTTAATACTTAAAAGTAAATAACTCGGTAAGGTTAAGCTTAATTAAGTAAAGAAATATATTATTAAATAGCTTACGTAATTGTTTATTTAACTATATATAATATATTACGCCACTGCTATTATAACTAAAGTTATTTAAGTTTAAACTTTAATAGTATAAGAAAGGCCGTTAAAGAAATATATAAAACTCTTTTAACTTATTTTATAGTCTTCGAGCCATTAAAGCTATAATAGCTATAGCAGCCATAAAGGCTTTAAAGCCATTAAAGCTATAAATTTTTTTAAATTTCCACGTTAATCTTCGGGTTTTTTTCTTTTTCATTTAAAAATTAATAACTTAATAAAAGATTATCCGATTAAGAAATAGCTGACGCCATTATAAAGTTAACTTAATTCCGGTTTTAATGGTTTTAAATGCATGATGATGCGGCTATTCCTCGTAAAGATATTAAATGTTGAAATAAAAAGGTGATTTTTACTGCAGGCTTCTACAGGGTAAGAAGTGTGAAACTTGGCATTTTTTCCAACTTTTAATATTTCAACGAATAAATATTTTAAATAATAATAGCCTTACGTATCGACGTTGTATAAACTTAAGGAATATACCATTATAATGGTGCATTTTTACCGGATTTAATACATATAACTAAATATTTTTACTAAGTTTATTTATTAAGTAAACTAATTAAAAGAAACAGTTTTTTAAAAATAAAATTATTAATTAAATCATTTAACGTTTTATTTAGTATTAAAATTATAATTACGTAATAATAAAATCGTAGTTAATATATAAAAATATATATTTAAGTTATACGTATTTTAAAATAAAAGAAATAAAAAAAATGAAAAAATAAAAAAAAAGTTAAAAAAGTTAAAAAAATAAATATGTTTAAAGGTTTATAATTAATTAAATAAAAAGGCTATAAGCTAATAAAAACGATAATTATTTTTTAATGAATATTAATATATTCATGTATTTAATTACGTATTTTTCCGATTTATTTTAAAGGAATTATAATTTTTTACAATAAAAAGAAAATATTTTTATATTATTTTTAAATTCGGGGTTATTGTGTCCACGCCGCGCGGGGACCTCATGTATTTTAAGTCCGTTTTTTATTTAATTAATCTTATTAAATAAATAATTAAATAAAACTTTTTATAAAACTTATTTAAGATTTTTCCGATTTAATCCCATAAGATTATTAATAAAAACGGTTATAAATAAAAAAGCTTTTATTTTTTAATACTATAAGGTAAGTTAGGAAAGTTTTAAATATTTTTCTAACAGCCATTTTTATATCGTTAAAATTTAAACTTAAATAACTCTAGTCATAATAAACGTAGCATAATATATTATATATTATTATATAAATAATTATATAAAATATTTAATATTATTTTTAATTTCTTAATCAAGCTTAACCTTATAAAATTATTAGCTTTTAAGTATTAAAAAATAATATTTATATATATAACTTAATCATTTTAAATCCGTTTTTTCTCTAATTAATTTCATTAATTAACTTATTATATAAAGATTTTTATAAAATTTATCTAAAACTTATCCGGCTTAATTTTATAAAGTTATAAATAAAAACGTTAATCCGTAATAATCTTTTTCAAAAAGACTTTTTTTATAAATTAATAACTTTCCGATTTTTTTCTTATCTTATCAATTTTCTTATCAGTTTCCTTATTAATTTCCTTATTAATTTCCTTATTAATTAATTTCTTTTACTAACCCCCCTACTACAAAACCCCCTTATAAATTTAAGGCATTAAGTTTATTTATAAATTATATTATATCTTTTTTATTATTTTTATATAATATATTTATTAAGATTTTTTTTATAGTTCTGTTTTTTTTTATATTTTAATAAATTATAATATTTTATATAAAAATTAATAAATTAAAAAGGGAAAATAAAATACCTTGCCATTTATCTTTAAGTGATAAAAGAAGATAAAGGATAAAAAGTAAAAACTTAAAGGTAATATATAAGAAAATATGTTTTATATATTTAAGGTATTTAAAAAATAATTTAATATTAAATGGTATTTTAAAAAATATATTGTTATTTTTTTAATTTTATATTAAATAATAAAGCCCCAGTTTTAATATATTTACTTTATAATTTTTTATATCTTTTTATAATAATTTTATTTTATATTAATTATAAAAGAAATATAAGTAGTTAAAGATATCTTTTTTTAATAAATGATTATTATAATAAATATTTTTTTATTAAGTAAAAAGTTTTTTTAATTTGATTTATCTTTTATAATATAACTTATAAAAATCTTTTTAATAAAGAAATTTTATATTATTAAAAGGTAATTATTTCATATTATTTAATTCTTTATATTTAATAATTTTTAAAAGCTTAAAATAACAAATATAAAAATTTTACTACTTATAATATATATTAAAATTTATATATTATAAGGCTAATTAAATAAAAAGGGAGAAGTAATATTATTTTATAAGGAATTATATACTTATTTAAATAAAAAACTTTACCATATATATGATAAAATGTTTTTTATTTTATTATTTTAAATTTTATAAAGATAATTCTTAATATTATAAGTTTATTTATTTACTTATTTATTTAATTATTTTTTAATAAAAGATATGATTTTTTAATATAATTAATTATAATATATTTAATAATTATTAAAATTAAGATTTAATATATTATAAATGTTTAAAATAAGATAAACTTAATTTAATAAGGAAAGATATTTATTTAATTTTCTTAAGTTAAATTAAAAAATACTTTAAAACTAATACTTAATTTACTTTATATAGTTACCATATTAAGTTGGTAATTATTGTTAATATCTTTTTATTTTTAAAAAAGATTAAAGTAATTATCTTATTTAAATGGATATTGCGCTTTATTTATATTTTATTAATTAAAAAAGCTTTATTTATAAGTTATAATATTTTTAAGTTAAATAAATTAAATAAATATCTATTACTTAATATTAAATATTTTTAATATTTAAAATACTTTACATTAAATAAAAAGGGATATAATTAATAAAACTTTAGATTAATAACGTCATTATATTTAATTTCTTTGTTAAGATTTTAAAATATAAGATAAATATTATAAAAAATATATATATATTTTATAATAAATTAAACTTATTAATTTAAATAAATCTTAACTTATTATTAATTATTAACTATAATTACCTTATTAATTATATATTAAAATTTAATTAAAATCTTTTAACTACTTTTTTATTAAAACTTTTTAATATAAGATATATTAATATTTTAAATTAAACTAATAAAGGCTATATTAAATAAATTATTAAAATAATAAAGGTATATAAATCTTAGCTAAATATTTATCTTTATAAGGTATTAAAAGTCCCTATATATATTAAGAAAGTTTATTATATAATATTATATTAATTAATAAACTTGCTTAAATAATAATAAAAAAAAATAAAAAAAATAATTAAAAATGCCTCTACTTTTATATTAACATACTTAATATTAAATATATAAATTATTAATATTATTTATATTAAAGCAATAAATATATTTATTTTAACTAAGATTAATTATAAATTAATTTTACCTTTTATTTTAAACTTAAATATATATCTTTTTATTTTTAATTACATATATTATTTTATTTATAATTATTAAATTTTATATAAAGGAAATATAAATATCTTTAATAATAGATTATTATATAATTATATAATATGATAATAATATTGATTTAAGATTTTATAATTTATTTAATATAATAAATATTACTTATAATATTAAAATCTTTTTAAAAAACGTTTACTCTTTCTTTAAACATATAATTAAACCTTTTATTACTTATTAATTTAAGATTTTAAAACCCACGTTAATATTATAAATATACACACTTATACTTTTTACCATTAACTTTTAAATATATAAAAATAACATCTTCTTACTTTTAATAATTTATTTAATAATATTATTAAAAATTAAACATTTTTATTAAATTAAAGATATTAAAAGACTTATATTATATTTAATATGTAAAGTCCCTATACGTATAAATGTAAATTTAAAATATTAAAATTTATTTAAAAGTATAACTTTAATTATATATTAAGAAGCAACTTTCCTCCCTTCCTTTTATAAAAATTTATCGTAACTTATTATTCTTCTTATAAAGGCTTATCATAACTTATTATTTATATAATATTTATCTTCTTTTATTTAATTATATTATTAAATATTTTGTTTTACTTTATTTTTATAAAATATTAATTTTTTGTTAACCTACTTATATAAGAAAAACCTTTTTTAAATATACTTTAAAATATTCATTCCTAACCTTATTATTTTAAATAATATAATTATTAATATCATTTTACTAAAAGTTAAAATATATTAATAAAACTAAATTATCCACGCTTTTTTATTTACATTTATTATAATAATTATAACTATTATAAAAAGACATAACTTATGCCTTTAATACTTTAATTTATCAATTTTATAAAATCATTCGTCTTTTAAAAAACATTAAAATTTAAATAAAATGGTTAACTTATTTTATATAAAAAAACTTAAATAAAATTACCACTTATTAAATAATTATATTTAAAAGCTCATTTTTTTACCTTTCATTATATTTACTTAATTAAAGTTATTTAAATTTAATTATAAAGTTAATAATAAATTAAAGGTTTTTATATTAAAAAGCCTTTTTCAGCCACCTCCCAATAAACCTAAACACCCTTTATTTAATTAAAAAAACCTTATAATAAAGTTTATATCTTTTATTACTAAAATGTTGTATAACGATATATTTGATATAGATGAGGCAAATATTATTAAGTTTAAATCATCTTTTAACATTATTTATAACCTTTACTTTCAAACCTATTAACTCTTTTATTATTATATTTATCTTTATAAAACCGTTTAAAATATTCTTAATAATATTTAAAAAGCTATTAACTTTATTACATTATAGTAAGATTATCCACCAATCTTATTAAATAAGTTTAAAGTTATAAAATCACTTTCATAAAGCATAAATAAATTAACTTTTAATGATATAAATACATTTATAAATCTTAATTAATAAGCTATTTTAAAAAGGGTAAATGTATTATTAAATATAATAATAATAAATTAAAATAATAATATTAATAATATTATTAATTATAATAAATTAAAATATTTAACTTTAAAAGACGATATTAAAATTATGTTTAATTAAATTTTATTTAAAAATCCTCTTATAATTAAGCTTAAGATTAAATATATTAATAAAGCTTTTGTTAATTATTAAACCATTCCTTATATTATATTTAATTTTAAAATAAAGCTCTTTGTTTTAATACTTAATACACTTTTTAAATATTATCTTTATTATATAAACAACACTTATCTTAATATAATAACAGTTATTATAACAAATAATTCAATTAATTACTTATATTATTTATTAAAGTTTAAGGTTATAAAGATAACTTATATTAAAAATATATTTATTTATACAAACTAAATTATTATAAGATATATCATTTATTTTAATATAACTAAGAGATTTTATAATTTATTAACTAATTTACACAAGCTTACCTTCATTACTACCACCTTTAATATCACTATTAATAATTTTAAGACATAATTATATATGTCATAATAAAAGTAATATAAAGATAAACATTTTAAATTTATTATTTACCCGGTTAAAGATTTTCTTCTCTAATAAAAGACTAATTACATAAAATTCTATATATATATATACAACATCTTTTTATAAGGTTTATAAAAATAAAAATATATATTAAAATCTATTAAATATAAATATTTAACCAAATTAATTTTAAAAATTATAAAATTAAAGTTAAATAGCTTAACTTTAAATAATAACTTTATTAAAAAGAATATTAATATAAATACAAATTAACTATAAAAGAAAAAAAAAAACTTATTAAATACGTTTAAAAATTAAGCGGTAAGGATTGAAAACGTCGGCTTTAATTTTTAATAATAAATATAATATATGCTTTCTTAATTAATTATATTATAAAAGCTTTAATTATTAATATTATTATGATTTTATAAGATTATTATTAACCTTATTATTACTTTTTAATAATAATAATTATAATCTTTATAACTTATTTAATTTTATAACTTTATAATATGTTATATCTTTATATAAAAAATAAAGAAAAACATACTTATATTACTCATATAAATTAAAAATATAAAATTATTAATTTAACTTATTATAAAAGAATATTCTTTATTTTATTATATCTTAATTATAAGGTGTTACTTAAATTTATATCCTTTTTTTACCTTTTTAAAACTTAATTATAAATAAAAGCTTAATCTTCTTTATTAATTAAATATTAATCTTTTATAATATTTAAAGGTATAAGATTTTAAACGCTAATAAATATTATATCTATAAAATTTAAAATTACTTTTATCAAATATCTTTATAAGTATAATTAATGTTTTATTAACCTTCTATTTTATAATAATTATATAATAAGATAAGACATAATTAATAATAAATAATTAAGAAAACTGGTTATTAATTTTTCTTAAAAAATTATTATTAATAAGATAAGGTATATCTTTAATCGATAAAAAGGTTATCCTTATTATACTTAAACTATTTAAATCTTTTTATACGTTTAACATATTAGCTTGCCTGTTTAAAGAAATAACTTTAATACCTATTATAACTAAATTTTATATAAAGAAATATAAGAAAAGTTAAATATACAATCATTTAAATAGTTATGATTAACCGCTATAAATTTACATAATTTACTATTATGTTATAAAAGTTTAAAAAAATTATAATTTATAATTTATAAATAATAATATAATTAAACTTAATTATAATATATAATATAAATCCCTTAAAGATTTATATATATTTAAAAAGATATTTAAAAATATAATATTACATTTATATAAAGTCTTATCCTTAATATATTAATTAATTAAAAAAAGTCATATACAATATAAAGATGTTTTTTTTAAGATTCTTACAACAATAATATTTAGTTATTAATAGAATATTAAAAATTTATTATTATATTTTACATAAATATAATCATTATTATAATACCTAAATATTATTTACGATTAAATTTAAACTAGCTGGCTTCCCTTTAATTTTAAGATTAAAAAAAGCCCTTTAAATGCTTAACCATTATATTAAATAAATAAAGATTACTTTTTCTTTTATTAATAAGTTTATTATAATTTATATAAATAATAATTAATTACTTAACTTAAAAGGCTAATAATATTAATAAAATTAAATGAAAATTTAAAGGGTAAGAATTAAAAAGGTTAAAAATAAGTAAGGTTAAAAATAAATATAAAAATAAATAAGGTTAAGAATAAGAAAAATTATAATAAAAACGAGAAGGATTAAAAATAAATAAAATTTAAAAGCTTTAATTAAGAAAGAGCTTTAATTAATAACTATTAAGTACTTTATATTTATATTTATGTGATAATTAAAATATTTAACTAAAAATAATTATTAATTAATATATATAATTATATATTTATTAATTATTATAATATAATAAAATATTTAACCATTTATTATATTTATCTCCATCCTTTTTATTATTCCTTTTTACTTTTAATATATCAAATAAACACTCTCATAATATTTATAATTATTAACAATATCATATCATACCCCCTTATAATAATTTATTATAATTTAACTTAAATTACCTCCCTTCTTTTTAATATTTCTTAAAATATTCTTTTAGTCTTTAATAAATAGCAAAATAAGACTAAACTTAATTATTTATAAGGTTTTAAAATAAATATATTATAAATTAATTATCATAAACTTACTACATCTTTAATATTAAAAAACTATTAAAATTATAATAATAAATTAAATTTAAAAGCTTATAAACCTTAATAAATAACTTTAAAATATCTAATATATTTATATTTTAATTTTAAATATTAATTTTGTTATAATTCCTCTATAAAGTTTTAACATAACTAATAATTAAATAAGATTTATTTAATTAATATTTAATCTTATAATTATTCTACTTTTTTATAAATTCCTTAACATCATATTATATAATTTCCCTATAAATAATATATATAATAACTTAATTAATTATATTATCCTTTTAAAATTATCTAAAAACTTTTAAATCTTTAAAATAATCTTATTTAAAATTAATATCAATTTATTAAATAAAATGTAAATATATACGATCCAACAGTTTATCGCCCCTTTACATAGCTGCCGCCACCATTACTTAATTTTCCGATTTCCCTTACTTACTTTTTAAATATAAAAATTTAAAATATAATAATTTTATCTTTATATTTATTAAATACCGTTTAAATATATTATTTTTATTATTAATTAAATAACCTTAATTAAATCATATTAAATTTAAGCTATTAAAAAAGATTTAACTTTATAATTTATTTAAATAAGCTATAATTAAAATCCCAACTTAATTATAATAATAAAGAATTACTTTAAAATATTTACTGGTAAAAAAGCTAATCAGTAAACATAACATCATATGATATAACAAGAATATACGTTAATTACGCCATATATTTTAAACCTAATAAACCAAAATTTCTAATAACCATTTATAAACTATATATAATTTAACCTAAAAATAATAAATTTCTTTTCTTTTTATATAAATAACTTAATCTCTTTTTATTAATCTATCGCTTTTAAATATTATTAATAATATACCTTTTAAATCATTAATCTTAATAAAAGAAGCTTTATTATCTTATAAATAAGATTATAAATATATTCCTTTCCATAATCACTTAATATATTTAAATATCGTTAATAATTATTAAAAAAAATTTCTAATAAATTTAAAAATTAAACTTAATCTTTATCAATTAAAATCTTTTTACTTATATTATTTTTAACTTAAATCTAAACTAAAAAGGTATATAAGATATTAATTTAATATTAATACTATAATTTAATTAATATTTTATTATTTTTTAAACCTTTTATAAAGAAATAATATTAAATAAGTGTTAAAAATATAAAGATATATCTTATAAGGTTATAATAATATAAGCTTTATTTTGGTATTTAACGTTTAAGAGATTATATTTTAAGATTGATTTTAAGTTATTTTTGTTTGAAATAATTAATAATAATAAGTATTTATAATCTTATTTTAAATAAGGCGTAAAATTCCTTTTTAATATTGTTAATATTTTGTTTATTCTTATAAAGATGTTATCTTTATATAACTTATTAAAGAATATAAAATAACGTTTTAAAATTATATTCTTTTTAAAATCTTTTACAAATTTAATATTAAGAGAGCCCATTTTTTTAATATCATTAAACAATCTTTACTTTATAAAGATTTAAATTTATTATTAGTTATGGTATAATAACTTTAATTTATAATATATCTAACTTTTAATTATAATATTTCTTAAAAATAAAGTAAATATATTACTTAATATATTATTAAATATTTATATAAGGTAAATAAGTCTGTAATAATTTATGATTCTTTACTTATAATATCCATGTTAAAGGTATTTAAATATCAACTATTTTAATAATATTTACTTCTATAAAATTTAAACGCTTAACCTTTTTTATAAGTATAGAAGTAAATCAAACCTTTATTATAAAGATTTAATCTTATTTTTAATATATATAAATATATATATTAAATAAGTAAATAAATAAGTAAATATATTTATTTACCTTATATTTAACTACCGTTAACATTTATACCCTTTATTATGGCAAAAACGCCACCTATTTTTATTAAGACGGTAATTAACTTTTACCTTAATTAAATTAATATTAAACCTTTTTATTCTTTAAACTTAGAATTTTTTCCTTTTTTTATTATTTATATACCTTTTTTTAAATTATTAAAACAGCTTTAATATTAACAGAAATTCTATTATAATAAACTTTACACTTAACTTACCTAATAATCTTAAAACTTAATAATAAATATTCTTAAAAGCTAAATTAGCTTAACATCTTTTAAAAATAGTTTATAATAAAATATTTAATTATATTAAATTTATATGCTGTTAAGCAATAAATATTTTATATAAACATAACAAATTTTATATTTTTATTATTATAAAATTAAGTTTAATAAAATAAGATAATATAATCATTTAAATTAAAATGTTTAGGTTTATAATAAAGTTTGATTATAAAGCCAGAAAGGTTGTAATAAAGATAACCAACTTTTTACAATTTTATGAAAAATATATGAATATTAAAAATACTTTAAAAGAACTTTTTAATTAATAATCACATTTATTATATACATTTTAAAAAATAAAAGTTTAATCTTTTTATTCTTAAATTACTTATAATAATTTTACCAATATATTATGTAATATTATAACTTTAATGTTTAAATTAAATAAGTAAGTTATAAAGCATTTTTATTAATTATTATGTTATGTTAAGGAGGCATTCATTTTTCATTTTGCGAAAAAAGCTCATTAAATAGATAAAATAGCTTAAAACTTAATAGCTTAAATTATATTTAATATAAAAGCTTTTAAAGATTATAATAAATATAATATTTAGCTTAATTTTAAATAAACTATAAATAAAATAGATAATATAATATAATTTAAATTTAAGGTATAATTATATTAGTTAAAAGGTTTAAATAAATACTTAATAATTAATTTATTAATTTATTTAAAAAAGTTTATAATAAGGGAAAGTTTTGTTTTATAATTTTTATAATTAACTGTAAATATAATTATAAGTGGATTTTAGCTTTAAGTAAATATATATAAATTTTAAATAAATAAGTAATTTTATATTATAAATTAAATATATATATGTTTTAATCTTTAACTATCTTTATATATTTTAAGTATTTTATGTATAACATATTATTTATTAAAATAAAAGTAGCTAAAAATATAATTTAATTATAAACCTTAAAAAGTAGAATAAGGTATAGGAAGATATAATAAAACCAAAATATAAATTTATAATTAAAGATAAAGATTAATATAAACAATAAATATTAAATTTAAAGAAAAAAAAATCATTTATATCTTTTAAATAATAAAAGATTTAATACTTATTTATCTAAATAGTTTAATATATATTATTTTCCCTTACTTTTTAATAATTATTCGACTAAAATCTTGTTATATTATTATAAATAAATATTAAAAAAATAGAAATTATATACTTTTAAAAGAATATAATAAATATCTTATATTGATATTATATAAAGAAATCTATTAATGTATTTAATAAAAATAGTGTAAATTTTATATTAAAACGTTTTCTGTAATTATTTAATTTAATATTATATAATAATTTTATTAAAAAGTAAACATATAATAAAAGATGTTAAATAAACAAGTAAAACAAGCGTAACAAACATAACAAATATAATAAAACAACTAAAGTTTTATTATATATATATTATACCTTAACTTAAAAAATTTTAAAAAGTTTTATTAAGCCTTAATTAATACTAAATACGATAAGTTAATCATAAAACAATTAAATATAATTATTTTTCCTTAAAAGGAAAACTTCTATAACCAATATTAAAAACAAGTTAAATATAAAGAATTAACTTAATATAAAACTAATAACCTTTTACTTAATTTAAATTAAGATTTAATAAATATAAAAATTTAAAAAAAATATAAATATATAAAATAAAATAACTTTAAAAAATAAACTTTAAGTTTCCTATCGTATAAACATAATAATAATAAAATATCTCTTAATATTTACATTATATCTTATAACTTTTATACGATAAGTAAATTAAGTAAGGAAATATATAAATCAATATAAATAAAATTTAATAATATGTATTATATATTTATCTCTTATTTAAATTTATCTTTATATTAAGTTAATTTATTTAATAGTTAAACTTTAAATTAAAATCCTTTTAATTAATAATCTTTTATATAATTAACTTACTAGTTTTATGATTTAAATATGTTTACATAGTTTATAAAATATCTTTAAAAATATATGATTTTATAAATTTGTTTAATATATTTAAAAGGTTAAAAATACCTTTAATGTAATTAAGCTTAATTCTTATGATATATTAAGAATTATTAATCTTTATAATAATAAGATGTTTTAAAATTTATTTAAAAATTATATGATAGGTAAAATATATTAAGCTTATATAATAATATATCAAATTAAAATTAATAGTTTATTATAAATAAATTTATTAATATTATTAAAAATATTAATAGTTTTAACCTTTTTAAATTTTTTATTAATAAAAATAAGCTTACTCCTTTTAAATTCTTCACTTATAAAGATAATTGGTTTATCTCTCCTACCTTTTTTATTTATAAAAACGATCGATTTATCTTCCTTAACCTTTATACCAGTAAAAAAGATTAATTTATCTTCCTTAGCTTTTATACCTTAAGTTAAAATAAATTACTAACTTAAAGATCTAAGCGATAATATTTAATTTAAGGATTAATTATTGCTTAAATCTTAAATAATATCTTATACGTTAATAATTTATCCAGCTTTTATATTAATATATAAGAAAACTTTAATAAAGTATTTTAAGCTAAAAATCTTATAATAAGGTTATAATTTATAACTTAGTAATAAATAAATTAAAATATTAAAAAAGTAGATAAAAGCTTATTTTTTATTTAATATAAATATTCTTTTAAATATAATTTAATATTTATATAAGATAATAATATATTTATTTAAAGTCTTATTATATTAATATTAAATAATAAAGTAAATTTATATAATAATATTAACATTAATAATAAGTTCTCTTTTATTAAAATTATAATTTTTTAAGAATAAATATAAATGTTTTTTAAGAATATATAGCTAGAATTCATAATATGATGGTAAAACGAAAATATAATTAACAAAGAAATCTTATTTATATTTAATATTACTGTACGTAAACTTATTAAATTACTGGTTTAAACTGTTATAACCTTTTTGTTTAAAGCTAAACAATAATATATAAACATAATAAATACCATTTTTATTAATTTATTATAATCAGATGATATGATTTTATATGATGTTATATTGCAATAAATGGAAGGTTAAGATTTAATTTATATTAAGTAATCATATATTCTTTAAAAGAAGCTATTATTAAATTTTAAAAGTAATATATTATTAATTAAATCGTTAAACATTAATAATAAATATCTATTACTACTTAGAAATAATATTCTTAACATAAACGTCACTTTAAACCTTTAACCAAGACAAACATATTATATCGCTTTTAAAAAGTGTTAAACTAATTAAATGCTAGATAAATATATCACTCCACTTAATAATTATAATCTTATAATATAAAATAAAGCAAAGACCATTTATTTAAATTAATTTATATAAATAAATATACTTAAATACTTTAAATATTTACGTGGTTAATATCAATTTATTAAATATGTTAATTATAATATTTAAAGCTATAAATAAATAAAATATATCTTTTAATTATTAATATAAGTAATTATAATTCCATATGTCATTTTAGTATAATCCTTTAAATAATATATAACTTAAAATTGTTACTTTTTTTACATAACCTTTAATAATATTAACCAAATAAATTTAAATATATAAATAAATTTATATAATCGTTTATTATATATTATAATAAATATAATAATATTTAGTCATATAGTTAAATATTATCACTACCTACCTTTTGCCGTAACCCTTTCCTTAATAATTATTCTTAAAATATGAAATATAATGAAAAGTTAAGCAAAAACTTTAGCCTTTTTTACTATAAAAAAAAATTTAAAAGGTAAATCATCTTAATTACTTTAATAAAGAATATTAGTTTAAGTTATGATTTATCTTTTTTATATTAAGTTTTATCTTTATATTAAGATAAAATAACTTTTTATTAAACCTTTAAGATTATTTTATTATAAACTATTTATATATAAATTTTAAAAATATTAAAGTAATAATAATATATAATTTTATTATAATATTTTATAATAATAAGATTAATTTTATATTAATATAAAATTATGCTTTATTAATATAGCTATATATAAGATATATAATTATATAAAGTTTTAAAATCTTAAATTTTAAATATAAGGATATTTTTATAAGCTAGAATTTTAAAAATATCTTAATAATTATTTATTTATTAGCTTATAAGTAGCGTTATATATTAAAGTAATATTATTACTCTACTTATTTTAAATATTTAAAATTTATTACGTTATGTTTAAGTAGTTTTATAAGGAATGAAAGTATAAAGATAATGCAGCGAAGTATTTTATTAGATTATTAAATTTAAGAAGAAAAAGGTTTATATGATATCTTTTTTATCTTTTATGTAGCTACTCGGTTAAAGCTTTAATATATTTAATTAAAGATATAAATTGATTATAAGCTTTCTGTAAGATATTAAGATATAAGATAAATAATCTTTTATAAATAATAATAATTTTAAGGAGGACGTTTATTGTAAGTTTTAAAGGGAATCGATATTAGCTTATGTATAATTAGTAGATTTTAGCTTTATATTCTTTACTATATTTATTATAATTATAATACTTATCATTTAAATAATTTCTTATAAATAGCTTAAATTATTTACTAATTAATTATTATTCTTTTATTATAAGTTTATAAAACGTTTTTTATATTATATTCTTTGATATATATCTTTCCTTAATAAGTTTTTAATTTTTAATAAAGTTTAATTTTATAAAAGTAATAAGTTTTATTAAAAATAGAAAAAAGTAAAAAATAATTAATTTATAATATCTATATCTTTATTTAAATATAAATATAAATATAAATTTTAATAAATTATTTTAATTATATTTATAATATATATTAATTTAAATTTATTTACTTTAAATATATAATTTAACCATGTTAAAATCTTTATAAATTGCTTTAATTATAAGTGTAATATATTTTTATTTAAACATATTAATTTGATTATCTTCTATATTTATTTATAGTAAGCTTTAATTTAATTATTTTAAATGTTAATTTAACCTTAATATAATTTTAATAAATTATTTTAAATTTATATATAATATTATAATTTAATCGTTTTACATTTTTAACCTTAATTATAATATAGTCTTTATTAATTTTTCCAATTATATTTATAGTTTTAAATATATTAATTATTTCATCGACATTAATAATATTTATAATACTTAGCCTTATATGTAAGATTTAAGAAGTGAGATTATGTAAGATTAACGCATTTTTTCTTTCCTTTAAATCTCAACACCATTAAAAAAAATAAAATTTATTAATAAGTTAAAATAACTTTATTACTATTAACTTAAAAAATAATATTAATATAAAATAAAAAGATAAAGATTATTAATTAATTTATATAAACATAATTAACTTATTATTATAAATTTAATATATCGTTAAAATTAATTTTATTTTATTTAATTTATAATTTATTCCATTAAAGATTATCCATTTATATTTTAATTATTTTATATTATACTTATTTCTTAATATATAAAGAGAAAATTTTTGCCTTTTTAAAATATAAAATAATTTCATATATAGCTTAAAACTAATAAATAAATATCGCATAATAGAGAATTCTTTATATTAATATATATATATTATAATAAACCAAAGATTGTAATTAAGAGAAGATTTTATATATAAAATTAATTACCTCGCTTTATATTTAAAAAGTTAATATCTTATATTTACTTTATTTATAAAATTATTAAGCTTAAATATTAAGTTTTAATTAAGCTTTTAAATTAATCCTTTTTTTTATTAATTTTATCTTTATTTGGATCGTTTAAGTCTTTAATTTTATAACCTCCCTTTTAGCCTTTAAGGTATACGTAAGGCTAAATAATTCCTTTTTTAATATTTAATTAATAAGTATAATTATCATATTTTTTAAGTATTATTAATGTTAAAAAGAATGAATAAATAAATAGATAAGTATAATAATTATTTAACGTAAGGTTTAATAATTTAAGTAAGTATAAAAATAATTATTAAAAAATAAAAAATCTTATAATATCTTTCTTATTCTTAAATTTCTAAATAAAGATTTAGCTTTAAATATAAGTATATTTTTAATTAATAATAAAGTAAAAAACTATATAAATAAATAAATATTTAAGTATTATTATACATTATAGTTATAATTTAAAGTCGGAAATGTGGGATTTTAATAATAATATTATATTATATTTATATATATATTATTTAACTTTTTTACTTTGAGATATTATATTTTATATTATTAAAATATTACTTCTCTTTTTCTTCTTTCTTATATTTATTTAAGTATAAAATCTATTTATAAAGGTTAATTTATATAAGGTAAATCTTATTAAAATCTTAACTTAAGATTAATATAAAATAATTTCGTTTTATAGTTGATATTAATATCACTTTAATAATTTCATCCCTATACTACTTTCAAGTCTTTACATTAATATAACTATTATCTAATATTAAGAATTAATTTTTTATACTTAATATACCATAATTAACCACATATATAAAATTTTTAGTTAAAAAGATATCTTTACTTTTAAAAATATTATTATTAAGTTTAATCATTTAAACAATATATAACTTATTTAAGATTATACCTTATTTAACGTTAATAAAGTAAAGGTTATTAACTTAACCTATACTTATTTATATAATATAAATATTAAAGTTTTTATTATTTTTTTTAAAGTAAGGTATATTTATTTTATTTCATTAATATTTATTATTATAATTAATAAATTATTTATTTAAATTAATAAACGTAATATATTAATTTAAACTTATATTTTTAAGGTTGCTTTTAATATTACATAACCTTACTTTACTTATTTAAAGAAGGTTTTTTTTAAGAATTAAATAAAGAATATCTTAAAAAAATTAAACTAAATTAAAGAATTATTTCCTTTAAATTTAAAAAGGTTATTATATATTTATAATAACTTTAATCTTATTAAATTAAGGTAAATTTATTAAGAAAAATATAATATATTATTTATGGTAATTAAAAGCAAAGAATATAAGATAAGATTAAGACTCACCTATAATGATTTTAAATCATTAAATATTATTATTTAAAATAGTAAAATTATAAAAATAATAAATTAAAAAGTAGTTAGGTTTTTTAAATTAAAACATGCTATTAAGATTTTTAACTTATATCATATATTAATAAAATTATTTTTAAAAAATTATCATTTAATAAAAAAAGAAGTTTAAAATTAAACGTTTTAATACAATTTATATAAAAGATTATAAAGATTTTTAATAAATTTTTTTCCTTTATATATAATATATATAAAAAACGCTTATTAAATACCTACTTATTAAGATTATATCGTAAAATTCCTTAAATATTTACTTAATATACCTTAACTTAATACGTAATAATAAATAAACGTTTAATATTATAAATTAAAAAAGAAAATAAATAAATAATATAATTAAAAAATATAAATTTTAAGCTATAAAGTTATAATTTTTAAAAAATATAAGTTTAAATTAAAAAAATAAGTAAACTTTATTTTTTTTTACTTTCTTATAATTTCTTCTTTATTTTTTATTATATTATCCTTATTATGGTAAATAATTTAAACTATCTTAACTACCTTTTTATTTAATACGTTATTATTAGGTAATTTAAACGATACTTCTTAACTTATCTTAGATATATTAACCTTTAAGAAAATTCATTAGATTTAACTTTTCCGGGGTTATAAATATGCTTATATATTATTTATAAACGTTATTATTATAAATATATAAATTTTTTTCCTTTTAAATATAATTAATATATCTATTTTTATATTATCTTTTTAAACTAATACATTTAAAAAACAATTATATGATTAAAATAAAAAAGTTAAGATTTAACTTACTTATTATATTACAATATTATTTATTGTACTTTTAATATAAGATAATATTACACTTTTCTTTACTTATAATAAGTAAGCTTTAAAGTTAATAAAAGTCATAAAATAACTAATATATATAATAACTTAAAAGGTAATTATAAGTTGTTTTAATATAAATTAAGCACGTTTACTTAAGATACTTTAATAAAATATTTTATATCTTTAAACTTAAATTAATTACTCTTTAAAATACGTCTTTTCAATTAAAGTTAATCTCTTACTTATAATATATATCTTTACCCTTTCTTAATAACTTATATATATTAATAATAAAATAATATTTTTTATTTAATAATATATAATTATAAAATAATAAATAAAAAGATTTATAATAACTTAAAGTATATTAAACTTAAATATAAAGTTTATTAACTTTAAGATTCCTTAATTTAATTAAACTAAGAGCTAACTTATTAACGTATCTTTTAATGGCTTTTTATGTTAAAAAGGTAAATACTTTTTTACTTTTTTAAATATTTAAGATAATATTATATTAAAAAAATAAGTAAAATATTTAATAAATTATTTTGATTTTTCTTATAAATAATATAAAATAAGCTTATAAAGGATGGTAAAACTTTTATAATTTAATTATTAATAATGCGTTATTTTTAAATTAATTCCTTTTTCTTCTTAACATATAAGTAAATATTTAAATTTATGGCATATTTTATTATTATCTTTGATTTATCCCTCCCCTTTTAATAACTATATCTTAAACCTTATAATATAATCTTAAATTTATTAATAATAAATTAATCATTATATATTATATAACTTATTAAGAAAAGTTTAAAAATAAAATATATTTTAATAAAATATAAAGGTAAAGGTTATAACTTTCTTTATTATAATCGTCTTAAATGTTGTTTATTTTATTAAAAACCTTTAAATAGTTATATGATATTCATTATTTATAACATCTTTTACGTTTATAAATATTACTTAATACCTTTAATAATAAGCTGATTTTATAACCTAACCACCTTATATAAAATTGTTTAACATTCTTCCCTTTTAAGGATATAAGTTGTATTAAGATTAAAAAACATTTTTTAATAAATTTACTTAAATAATCTTAAAATATAAAGTTAGTAATATGGTAAGATTATTTAATAATTTATTATAATATGATTGGAAGGATTAATAAAAGGGAATATTTATTTAATTTTAATCTTTAATTGTTATTTTAAGCGATTTAAGAAGATTTATAATATTAATATAATCTTTTTTAAACTTTAAGCTACGTTATGCTTGATTAAGATATCATATCACTAATATTTATAAAGGATAAAAAAGTAGCATTAAAAGTAAAGTTAATTGTATATTTAATTTGATTTTTAAATAAAGGTAGTTATTTTATAATTTTAATTTATGATTATAAGCTTTAATATTAAATTTTTGTAAACTTATAATTTATTAATTGTAAAGATTGGTTTAACTTAACATCTTAACTTTTACAATAATAACTAATAAAAAGTAAGTTAATGTTAATTATAATTAATAATAAAAATGTTTAAAAATATAGCACTTTTCATTATATTATAAAATAACGATATTTTTAAACGTATAAGTTAATGGTAATTAATTTTATTTAAATGTTTATAAGGGAAAGACTTAATAATTAAGTAAAGTCTTATAATGTTAAAAATATAAAGAAAAAAATAATTAAATAATAATTAAATTAATTACGTTCTTAATTAAACCACACACTTAATATAAATATATATATCTTATAAATTGCGATGTTATCTTATTATAACTTCATTTAATAATAATAACTAAATATAAAAATATTATCATTATTTAATATTACGATTAATAAATCTTAAAATATTTTGATAATTTTATCGCTTCTATTACCATATCTTATAAGATTTTAAAAAACGTTAATTAACTTATTAAACATTTAATAATAATCTTTTATAAAAATATCTTAAAATATATTAATAGGTTTATTATATTAATAAGGTTAAAACGTAACCTTTAATATAATATTTGATTTATTAAATATACTTAATTAAATGATTAAATCTTTAACGTTTAATAAGATTAAGTATATTAATTAATATATTAATATTTTAATATTAAATATTAATTAATTTAAATCTTTAATCGGTTTTAAGTTATAAAATATATTATATCAATATTTTATAACGTTAAGACTTATTTTAAATAACAGATAATAAAATAACTTATCGTTATTATACTTTTTTAATTAACAAGGCTAAGATATAAATAAAAATAACACATTTAACATTTATGGTAAAGGTTTAAAAGGCTTTTAAGTAAGATTTTAATTTAATAAGTATAAGATTTTTATAAGTTATTATATTATATATCAAATATAACTTATTTATATATTAATTATTCCTTAATTTAATGGTTAAATAAAGAGAGTTAATATAAGTATTTTTCTTATTAAGTTATAATATTTATTATATACCTTTTAAATAAAAATATATTATTTAAAGAAATATGAAAATATATAAATAAGTATTATAGTAGTAATTATATATCTTATTTATTAAAAGGTAAATGTTATAATTTAAGTAAAGTAATTAAAAGATTAATAAAATGAGTAACTATGAGTTAAATTATTTAATAAAAGATAAAAACGCTATTTTATTAATTACTTACTTACTTATTAAAAATGTTATCTTAAAGTAAAAATTTATATATAAGTAAAGACTTATTTATTATAACCTTTTCTTATAGCTTTTTTTTATTGCCTGCTAGTTTTTTAAAATTGATTTACTTTTTTTTACATTATTATCTTTTACTTTATTACTCTTTAAATAAGAAGTATTATTTAAAGATATTATAAATTACTTTAAAGGTTTTTAATGAGGTAATAATATGTTTTAAGCCGTATTATTTATATATAATATATATTTTAATAATAAACTTTTTACTACTGTTGTGTTATAGTTTATATTTATTATTTTTTTAAACTTTTTATCTGAATTTACTACGCTTATAGTTAAAGATGGTAAGTATAATTTAGCTATAATATCCATTATATTTTTTTTTCGCTTTATAAGAATATATTAAGAATAAATATATAAAGCTTTTTATATTAATCTTATTTCGGTAATATATTGATAAAAAAAATAATAAAATATTTATCACGTTTTTTATCTTAATCTTGTTAAGAGATATAAAGTTGCGCTTTAATGCTGTTCGATATAATGTTAAAAGTAGCGGTAATGGAAAATAAGGGATAGCTTTTTGCTTTTAAATATTAGTTAAGTCTTTAAGTAATATTAAAGTAAGTAATATATCTTATAATAATTTGATATTTAAGCAGCTATTAAAGGTTAAGAAAGATTAATATTAGAACTTTTATATTCGGCTATAAAAAATAAAAAGTTAAATATATCATAAATTTTAACTAACTTATTTATAATTTAAAGATAGTTAAGTTTATAAAACTAAATAAGTAAATTACCTTAAAGCATATTAAGTTTTAAGTAAAAAAGTTTTACATTTATTAATAAATTTAAAGAAATAGCTTTATAATAAATAAACTTATTATTATAACTTTTAAAGTAAAAGCTTATAAACTTTTCTGTTATATTAAATAAACAGATATTAAGTATTTCCTTTACCTTTATCTTTATAAACATAACATTAAACGTAAACTTTAATAATTGTTTTATTAACTTTAACTTTTCCACGCAACTTTTATTTAATTTAAACGTTTATTAAAAATATTTTTCCCACCTTTATAATATTACTCCTTAATTCCCTTTAACCTTTTTATCCTTTATATCTACTTTCGTATCTTTTATATTAAATAATAATAACCGTATATATTTAAGCTGCTTTATTAATAGTAAAAAGTATTCTTTTTTATATTTAATTTTATTAATAATTTAAATAATATTGTTTAAAGTATTATAAAACTTATCATTAAAAAATACGTTATTAAATATAAGATAATGAATATAAAACTTCAAAATAATAATTAAAATTATATATTTTTTAATATTAATTATTATTATAATAGTTTTATTAAATTTTTAAAATTTATTATTATTTATTTTATAAATTAAAAGCGTTAATGTTTTATAAATAAAACTTATAAACAATATCTTAAAAGCTTTATAATCGTTTAAAGCTTTTTTTAACTTTTTTAATTAAAATAGTTTAAAACTTATTTATAAATTATAATTTTTAAAGGTAAAACGATTAATATTAAAGTTTTTAATAAAGGTTAATTAGTTATTAAATATCTTTTAATTTAAGTTGAGACGTATAAACCATATAAAAATAATATAAAAAATAAACTTAAAAGAGGCGATATTAAAAACATAATTTTATAAAAATAAAAGGGATAAGTAACTAGAGATTAAAGTTAGTTATTATCGATTAACTTATATAAAAATATATTAATTTAAGTTGATTTATTTATAGTAATTAGATTATTTATATTTTAATTAACCGTTTTATCTTTAAAGATTTAAACGTAATATCTTTACGATTAAGGTTAAAGTTTTTAATAATAAAATATACCAGCTTAAACTTAATTAATTTAAATCTCTTCGCGTAAGGCGACTTAACCTCATTAAATGAATTAAGTTATTTCTTTTAAAGAAAACGTTTTTTACATAATAAAGCTTAACTTTAAAGGTATATTATAAAAATAAGAAAAGGTATTTTATAATTATTATTAAATTAAAACATATACTTATATTTATATAAATATATATATTAAAAAAAGCAATATTTTTAAGTTTAAATCTTAAGAAAAAAAGATATTAAAAAGGTAAATATGCTTTTTCTTAATAATTAAAGTTATCATAATAATTTTTTTAATAATTTTAAAAGGTTAAAATAAAAAGGTTATTAATTATATATATATAATATGTTATAAATATTACGATAAAACATTATTAATAACATTTTAAATATTATTATTGTTAATAAAATATAAAATATTTTAAAGATTTATATAAGAAGTATTTCTTATAATTTTAAATTAATTAAAAAGTAATAATTTAATAAAAATAAAATAAGATAATTAATTACTTAAGTTTATAAAGATTATTATATTATTAAGATTTTCTTTACTTTTAATAGCTTTTTTTTATCTTTGCTTATATTTAAAACCGGAATTATTATAATAAGAAAGTTTTAAATTTATATATAAAAATAAGACATAATTGAAAAAGTTTACGTAATAAAATTTTAAAATTTATAATAAATTATTTTAAAATTTAAATTATTTAAAATTATTTTTTTTTATTTTTTAAAAAATTTATTTGTAAAGTTATAAATATTTAATCTTTTAAAGAAAATAATAATCCTTAATTATTATTAATAGCTACTTACTTTCTTATCTTATTTATTTAAGTAATATTAATTATATAAAGGTGTAACTAAAATTATTAAAATCGGCTTAATATATGTTTTTAAAGGATATAAATATTAATTAATTACATTTAAAATTAATAAAGTTATTTAGATTTAAATTATAAATATTACTAATAACTTATAATTAACTTTTCAATTATAAAGTTAATAATATGTTAAGTTATATAAGCTATACTTATCATACCTACCTTAGCTTTTATCATTAATTACATATGTAAATATGTTTTTATAAAGATTTTAATAATTTTATTAATATTAAATATAATTAATTATAATTTTTATTTTTTAAGAACATAAATTAAGTTAATTTTAATTATTTACGTTACATTATTATAAAATAAGTATTAATTAAATAAATAAAGTAAAAAAGTAGATAGTTATTAAAAATATTAAAATTATTAAAGCTATTATATTATTTTATATAGGCTACGTTTATTATATTTGTTATATATTAATTAAATAAATGTTTTTTTATGGATAATTATTATTTACTTATTTTTTAAGTTTTATATTTAAATAAAATATTATCGTAAATAATTTTTATAAGGTTTAAATAAATAATATTTAATTTAGTTATTTATTTTTTATATTATATATTTGTATTAATCTTATATTAAGTTTTATTATAAATGTAAATATTTTAAAGATATATCTTTACTTATCCTTTTTAATTTTACTAATAAATAACCTTTATAAGTTTTTTTTAAATAAATTAATATTTATTATTTAAATTATTTTTATTTTAATTTTTTTATAAATTTATACACTTTTAATAATAAAGGTATCGATTATTATATTACTTATTATACTTATTATATTATAATTAAGAATATTTAAAAATTAAATAAAAAGAGGGAAAAAGATGGCCCCATTAACTTATACTTTTTTATATCTTATAAGCTAGGGGATTATATCGTTATACCATTTAATAACATTTTTAAAAACTTTATATATTATTTTATTATTTTAAATTAAATTAATGATATTTAAAATAATAAGCATAAAAAAAAGAATAATTAGTTATATTTTATTATATTAAACTTTTATTATTAAGTTTTTTTTAATAAAATATTAAAGTTATAATTAAATATTAAATATAATTTATTTATAAATACTTGTAGAAATATATCGATTAAATATAATACTTCTATTTAAAATAATCTTATATTTATAATATATATTAAATTTTATTAAGTTATAATATGATTATAAACTTTTAAAATATATTATATTATTTTTAAATTTATTAATTCTTAATTTAAAACAAATTATATACGTTAATATTTAGATACGTTATTATATTTTAACGTAATAAAAGATTATAATAATAAGTTAAACTTATGTATAAATATTTATTATTTTTTTGATTTTAATAATCTTGTTTTTATTTTAAAGGTTAATTGTAAAGTTAATAATGTATTTAAATTAATAATATATATACTTTATTTTTTAAGAAAATATTTTAATATAAACCTTAATATTATTATTTCATATTATAATTGTAAATTATTATTATTTTAAAAGATTTTGTTTAAATTTTTTTTTACTTATTTTGCTTAATTTATTTTTAATAATATAATTATTTTACTATTTAATTATAAAAAAATATTATATTATATTTAAATATTAAAAAGTGTTAAAGATAATAATTTACAATAATAAATAAAGTATTTAAAATTAATTAAATTTTAATAACTATAATTTAAAAAAGAGCTTATATTTATAAATAAGCCTTTTCTTTCTTTAAAACGTCTTTATTAAAATGATAAAAATTATTATACTATTTAAAATAAAAAATTAATTTATAATAATAATAAATATTGCTTAAATAACATAAACTATCACATTTTATAATAATATTTTATTAATAAAAAAAAGCTAATACTTAATATTAACGTTAAATTTATTAATACCAACGTTAAATTTATTAATACAACATATTATAATACCGCTTTTAATTATAATAATAATTTAAATATTAATAAATATCATTATAACTTGTTTAAACTTATTTAACTTATAAAATAATCCCATTTTTATTTTATAAATAATAAAAATGATATAAAAAATTGCTGTAATAAGCTTAATTAATTAAAATAAAATAAATTTTTTTTTTAATTTTTATTATAAAATTTATTAATATAAAAAATAAGTTATTTTTAAATATTTTTATATTTATTTTTAATAATAATAATAATGTTAAAAAGAATATAAATAATTATAAGTATATTATATTTAAAAAGATTTTATTTAACTTTCTTAAGAAAAGTAAATTAAGTTTAAAATTATTAAATAAATTTTTTAAAAAAAATAAAAATAGTTTAAAAATTTTAAATCGTTGCTTTTATTAATCTTTTTTCTTTATGTTAAAATATTTTTATTTTTCTTTGTTTTTTTTAATTTAAGGTTATTTTTTTTTATAATTATTTTTATTATAATTTTCCTTTATATTTTATATTATAAAATAGTTTATTATATAATAATAAGATTTATTTGTGTTTTTAAAGATTTATTAAAAAATAAAAGAAAAGTTTAAAAAAGTGTTTAATTAAGTTAACGTAAAAGATTAATATAAGATTAAATATTTAAGGTTAAATATTATTATATAAATTAAAAATAAACTTTTATTTTAATTTTTAATTAATTATATAAGTTAAATATATACTTAAAATTTATTTTTATATTAAGTTTTTTATCTTTTTTTTTATAACTTTTATGTTATTTTTATATTGCGTTTTTTTTTTCTCTTTTTATAATATAAAAGGAAAAGTAAAAAATATAATAACTTTATTATTAAAAATTGTAATTTTATAAATTATATAAAAATAATTAAAATAATATAATAAATTTTAATTTATTATTTAATTTATTTAAACTTATATATAATATATTTAATATATTATATTATATTAAACCTTATTTATATATAAGATTAATATATAATATAAAATATTTATATATACGATATAAAGATATTATATTATATTATCAATATTTAGATTATATTATTAATATTGAGATTATATTATTAATTTTTAAGGTTTTAACGGGTTGGCGGTTTATGTGCAAATGGCCAGCCGTTTATGTAGGTGAGTATGGGTGTATACCATGCTGTACGCTATTTTAAGACACATCCACATCCACATTAATGTATTGTAGCACAGAAGCAATATATCTTATCTAGTGTAAGGTAGGGTAGCTCTGCCTGTGCAGCTAGAAACGACCTCATCTCACGCGGGTGGAGCTCGTGTTCGCTCCTCTCCTCTGGCGGCTGGCGGGTATGGCGTATCGCGGTTGCGGCAGGGTGGTGCGAACCGGCTAATTTGGGACCTGCATCGTTCCGTGTCTTTCAACCTGGGATTCAACGGTTTCCAGGGGCAGCGAGCACGTTTTCTTGCATCATTGTATTACCTCCAGCCGTGTCTACCTTGTCCGTTTCTTCGCGATGGAGCTACGTTTCCGGGATAAAGAGAGGTTGGCGTGGTGAGAATCTGGGGATGAAAGCCCAGCATTCAAAGCCAAGACTACAGCTCGTCTCCTTATAGGTAGAAATTAGATATCGATCCATGGATATCATCGTGAAGTTTGTCAGTTCTGTTTTAGACATGAGCTTCGTGGTGATGCAGGAGCTGGGTTTCGTACAGTTGAAGTCGATCTATAGCGTAGCAATATCGTTGCTGCATCCCGAACGCGGAGCAAAATATCCGCACTATGGGCTTTTAGACGCTGCGAGTTGAGTGGCTTGATTCAGTGCCGGCGTAGCCGAAGGCGAAACCTCAGTTCAGAAAAGGCACGCTTATGAATTCCATTGCAGATCTAATAACGAATTCACAGCACGGCTAACTATTCTTCTTGAAGCGTTGAAGGTGTCGAATCATATTACATATAAGCTTGCTTACGAAATCGACTTTGGACTCATTGACGTTGTGGCTAGCCCAGGATCTCGATCCTAGTTTAGATAGGTGTACTTACTACATTAGTACGAGATACGGAAGTATCAATCCACGCGAGGACATGCTCATTTAAGCCTAGTATCATCACAGGCGAGTAGATACTGCATGATAAAGAAAAGGGGTAAAAGGGAACGAGGCAGGCTAGCTTCACGGGGAATTCGGGAAATTTTTGACAGGAAATACTACGAGGAATTGTCATTGAAGCTTTGCCCCGGCTGACGGATCTGGATTAGTAGATCTCTGGATCTCAACCGCGAAGTCAGATCGGGATGCAACGATTGGGCGGACTATTGACTGCGCAATGGCACGCAGGTAAGAAGTGAGCTTCCTCTCTGAGCGTCTTACTCGCAGCCAGCTGGACATGGAAGAAGTTTAGGTCTGCTTCTTACATACATACCTGGCTACTTCGCTTCGAATCGTGGAATACCTACACTAAGGTACATAGGGGATCAAAGTAATCCGACTGGCTAGGTATGCAGTAGTTTTTCAACTATCTTCTTCGCTTCCCCCACGCGCTCTCCCTCGGTACGTTTAGTACGATACCGTGCGCGTTCCCATCAAGACAATTAAAATAAGCCTTTCCGGAGGCCCCAAGCCGTCCGTCGCCTCTGCCCCTTAGCGGCGATAAGTCCGCACGCGAAGACTCCATTCTCCAGCCTACGTTCCCTGAACCAGCCTTGCGCCGAGACAGCGCTTACCATAGCTCAGGTTTGGTTTTGTTCGCGCGGCAAATACACTACATACAACGTACTCTGCCAGCCGGCGTTGCGGATTTTTTGCCTATCGCGGTATTAGCTGTCGATCATTTGCACTTTTCGGGACTACGAAGCCGGGGGGCGGCCGCACGAGCCCTAGTTTCTGTTGAGCTTTTCCCGGGTTTGAGTGACATTTTGTTTTTTATCTTAATTCTCTCACTAGCGTAGAAGAAGCGTAGAAGCTGACGAAACAAGCCACTTTCTCACCGGCCTTGGAGGACGCCCAAGGAGAAGAGGGAGAAACGACAATCAGACCATATAGAAGCAAATCTACATATGCTGATGTCTCAGAACGGGTATACCCGATTTCCATGGAATGAACAGGAGATACTAGGTAAGCTCATTGTTCACATATTTCTATCTTAATGGGGCTCTGTTAAGAGACCATCTCACCGGTCGAGTCGCGTTACTGTCACCCGCGATGAAAAGTAAAAAGCAATAGCCGAGACTTTATCGTTCGATGTCAATGATACATCACAATAAGCTTAAGTAATTGGCGGTATCTGTGCATGATGTCCTTTCCTAGATATGTACAGTAGATAGATCGATCCCAGATGGCCGCCCCTCGTGTCTTGCATCGTGGGTAGCACAAGCCATAAGCCCAGAGCGTTAGCAGCCACGGACCCGGCCGGTCGTTTCCAGCAGGACCACGTTCCTGGAACCCAAGACGCCGGCGCTTCTGGACCCGTTCTGTTTGGGACTCGAATGGGTCAGCTTTCTCCAAATAGGGTGACAAGGCGGGACGGGACGCTTTATTGTATTCGGGACTCCCGAGAATTATCTCTAGTGGAATGGTGCCGAAGCATTCCATATGTGATGTTTAGCAGTGCGGTACCTAAACATAGAGTACTCTGCTGTAGGTATGTGTTGATGATAATCTGGGTATCTGTATAATCGCACCAACTTCGTCCTCGCTCACCGTATTTTGATTCAACCGCAAAGTTCATAAGGTTCGAAAACTATTTTTACTTTTCTACACCCAAGTTGACTGCGCTTACGTCCATACAGCGATGGTCCAGAAATTAATAGTTGGCTAAATAGGGAGGCATGTAGAGAGGTTAGGTAGTTCGTGCATACATGAACCCGGTGTCTGCATATTTCTTGAGTCATCTGCCGGCCGGGAACCGTTAAGCCGAAGGTGTTCGAGGCGGGTAAGTTATACCTGGATGAGCTTCTAAATGCCAAGCTTCCTCTGTGTCCGCTCTTTACGAACTGAAGTCTCAAGTGGGAAAGTCAATAGAAAATTAGTGAGAGGATCTGAGCTGACAAGCAACAAGATTGAAGCTAAACTGTGACGCTGACATTCGGCGGGTAACATAGCCTCGCCCCCATGGGGCATTAAGGATCAGGAGCATGAGTCGTGCTACTCGTGACTCGCGGCGTATAGTAACATTGTTCTAGGAGGCGCTTCTTTTATTGATTATATCTGCTCGTATCGCTCGACACCCTCCAGCTCATTAAAATAAACGCTGAGAGGCAATTCCAGATTTCTGCTGCTGAAATTTCATTGAAATAGGGAGTTGGTCAAATTTGATACTTTCCGGATTAAAGTGGCTTGACTTCAAATCAGCTTGCCCTCTTAATCCACGGAATATGTCAAATATACGTAGATAGACACAATAACGAAGTAGACCAATGAGCTGTCAACTGTGTATAAAACCTACTGTAGATATGGCTATAGGATGTAATAGTGGGCTTGTCTTTTGCATATGCCACAAGTCATACCTAATCGCACATGTGTTTTTGCTCGCAACCACTGGTCGCTGACCCGTCCCTCGATGCCAATTCGACAGGTTTTCCCCGCAGCCCGCGCAGCCCACGTAACATGGTCGCCCTTCCATATGTGCGACGTATGCGGTACTGCACAATACTATGTACAATACCACAGTCCTACTCTATGAGTGAATAAGGGCCCTTGCAACATGCTGTAGGAGGTGTTGCAGAGACTGCAAGGTCACGTATTAAAACTACATAGCAAAGTGCAAAAAGAAAGCGAACTAGACCAAAAATTAGACGAAATGACGAGAAAAAGGGGGGAAACGAAAGAGAAAAATAGAGGGTCACTTAGGCTGTAAAGGGAAGTAGTACGAAGGTACCGCGAGAGGGTTACATGGGTCTGCATCCACTCCCCGTCAATAGTAGACGATGAATGACTTTCCATGGTTGGATGAGGATGACCCTATGCCGTCACGCTTGACTGGAAAATTTCCTGTAATGGTTAGGGACATTTGAAGTCCAGAGAGAAGCTTGTCCCTTGGCCACCACTCCAAGGCTTGCCGCTCGTCAGGTTGTCCCTCTTCTGCTCGTGGTATGTGCGCTATTGAACTTGGACAACGAAGTAGTTCTCCCCTCCTATCCACCTCTCCGTTCCAGGATTTCTGCCAGGACGCCCCCATAATATCCTAGGTATGAATTGAAGCATTCTCTGCTTTTATTACTGTAACCTCGCAAAGCTAGCCTAGCCAGGCCAGGCCAGCCAGCCCCAAAAAAAGAGGTGTACCCGAATTCCGCCCGCCCACCCTGTCCATTCAATTCATTCTCAAAAGTCTTTAAACATTTCCCTGTTCGGGTCAGCTCGTCATGGGATTTTTGTATTCATATCGAGTCCTGGATTCCATTCCCGCCAATTGAGTGGCACAAACTAAATCTTTAAGCGGACACCGCTGTCAGTACCTCCTCGCTCAATACCAGACGAAGAGATAGACTGCTGGTTCGTTCTGCTGCATTGCCCTTGGCATCGTCTATTGTCGGAATCTCGACGCCCGTAGAAAAAACCCAAGTTGCAAGTAATCGGCTTTTGTTATCTGCGGATTGCGTGTTTGTACGGTACTTGGAGACACAGATATAACGACAGCGCATACCACCCATACAACGCATTCCGTCAGATTCTCGAGAGCTCGACGCAGTCCTGGAGCGGAAATATTAGAAGACCTCGATTCACGAACACGACGCGAGTACATAAGGCGTTAAGCAACCGTTGCTCGAGATCTAGTTGCACCAATTTCAGCATCGCCTTATCGTCGTGCTACAGTCCGAGCTCCTTCCCTGAAGGGCTCAATCGAGACGACCGATTTTACGCGCGCGTGCCGATATATACCTGATCGTTGAATAAAATAATCATAATTTATTAGGCTTCAGGCCAATCGCCTATCATGCCGGAAGGCGAAATGGCGGCCGTAGCGCAGGGCGCAGGTAATAACTCGAGCGACTTTGTAAGTTTTGGCAATGGACCCGTACTCGAGACCGCGTTGTCGCGGCTTGTCGCATGTACAATTCGCTAACTCACAACTAACTCTAGGTTCGCAAACTATACAAGTAAATTCACGCTTTCCCTCGGCTATTATTCGAGCTTACTTCCTGTTCGACTGTACTGACCGGGTCTGTCTCGATTATAGGATGCTGGAAGACCCAGCATATAGTGAGGTGGTAAGGTGGGGCAACGAAGGCGACAGCTTTGTCGTTCTCGAGGTAAATTTGCGAGCTCTAGCTCCTCTCGTAGGCCTTGGGTGTTGACTCCTACTTGCAGAACGAGAAGTTTACGAAGACCATATTGCCGAAACATTTCAAACATAGCAACTTTGCGAGTTTTGTTCGACAACTCAATAAATACGACTTCCACAAAGTGCGGCATAATGAGGAGAATGGTCAATCTCCATACGGCGCATCTGTAATACTTGCCTTCCTTGGTGAAGACACCACAATCTGTGGAGGAAGCTGACATTGTAAGCAGGCATGGGAATTCAAGCATCCCGAGTTTCGAGCCGACAGGAAGGATAACCTTGATAACATCCGGCGAAAAGCCCCGGCACCTAGGAAGGCCCAGGCCGCGGAGGAACAGTTTGGGGTTTCTAATCAGCAGGTTTTGGTCCTCAGCGAGACGCTGGCCGCAACACAGCAGCAGGTTCAGCAACTTCAAGAATCCTATCACGAGATTATGAACGCGAATAAGATTTTCGTAGATGAAATACTTCACCTGCAGAAGCTAGTTCGCGCACAAAACCAGGTACACAACGAACTCATCAATCATTTGAATAAGGTCGAGCAGGAAAGGAAGGAAAGTCGAAACCCGGGTCATTCGACGTCCGGATACGGTACTAACACGGCAAACCTCTTGTCTGACGGTTCCGAGTCGCCTCTCGAGCTACGTCGTGCCCGCGATATTCTCAACGGCCTCCAGGTAGATCATGTTGCAGACCGCGACCTGAACCGAATGTCGGTTCAGTTACACCAAGCGGGTGGCTCACCGGAATCTGCTGGATCTTCCGGGATGATGGGACCACCCGGCGTAGGCGGCGTGAATCCGTTTTTGAATGACCCTCTGAATGACATGCGACATGTTGTATATCCAGTTGGCCAGACAATAGGTATCGATCCATTCGCTGCGGAGCACATTAACAACCTCCCATACAATCGACCTGTGCAGGACAATGCGATGGCCCCTAGCCATGAATTCAATGGACCAGCGATGCATTCCCAAACTCCACCAGGAGCTGCCTCACAAACCGGTTCGCCTTGGGGTTCCAAAAAGCCCACTGTCCTTCTCGTGGAAGATGATAGGACGTGTTCTCGAATTGGATCCAAATTCCTTGCCCAATACGATTGCGGTGTAGAGGTTGCAGTACGTAATCGTAGTTATCGGCCTTCTGCGTGACGGCGCTTGTTTGACTGACAGTTCGATATAGCGCGACGGACTCGAAGCTGTAAGCAAAGTTAACGCGAAACAGCATTACTATGACCTGATTTTTATGGATATTGTTATGCCTCAGCTTGACGGCGTTTCGGCGACAGCCATGATTCGCGAAGTGCAACCAAACACGCCAATCATTGCCATGACCTCTAACATCAACCAGCAAGATCTTGAGATGTACTTCCATTGGGGTAAGTAGAAGCGCTGCCTCTGGCCTCTTGTATGTTCGCCAGATTGCTAACACAACGTCTAGGTATGCGAGACGTCCTTGCGAAGCCATTCACTAAAGAAGGAATGATTGGTAAACTAAGGAAACATCTTGCCGATTTCCTCCGGAATCCGCCCCCGGAAAGCATGATGGAGTCGATGTATCAGAATGGAGCCCCCGGCCAACCGCCAACACCAGGCCCGTACTCAAATCAGGGGATGGGAATGGCTCCACTCTCAGCAGCATCGTCTGGTCCTGCTGGGAAATTTGACACCACTCCGATACAGTCGCCAGCGACGAGCGCTTCATGGCATTCTCCTAGTCAGATGCCACATGCTTCGCCAACAATGGCGCAAGATCAAGGGTACCTGGGTGCGGGCAGTGGCCAGCAGATGGTGCTCACGCCAGGCGGGACTCAAAAACCTCAATATGTCAATGCGATGATGCAACAAATGGGTGTTCCCCCGCAGAGGATTCCCGAGGGTATGCAGCGCTCGGAGGGGCCGCCCGAGAAGCGGCAGCGACTTTACGCATCGCAGACGAATTATAACCAATGACCACCTGCTTGACAATTTCCCACTACACTCTTGATTCCGACCTGTATATATTCTCAATATTTTCGAACTTCTAGCTGCGAGGTCCTTCAAAACTCGGTAATCGATATGCCGGCGAGTGAGAGGTGGTGTTGATATCGATACCGTCGTATGTCTTATTCATGGTGAGCATCTGGCTGCTCTGCCGTGTCGAGTCTGTTTGTCGCACTTGGAGCGAGATAGAGCTTCGTGATAGATCATGGAATACCCCTTGGATGTTTTCTAGAGCCGCGGCTATAAGTGTATCAGTAGCAGGGAGCCAAGAGACTGCCCCTGAGCCGGATGGAGTGAGTGTTTGATGAATGTCTCATTATTGAGACTAGACTGGGTATATGGGCGATGTCGTAGGGTTTGATAAGTATGCTCCCACGGCTATCTCTGTATGGGGTGCTTGTGGGAACCAGTTATGTTCACTACCATCTTGGATGCGGTTGATCGCTAGGATTCAAAAGCATATGACAGTAGCATATCAGCCTAGGTTTGCGCACATAGGCGACGAATGAATATGAACAAGGACCTTTCCCCATTGAATGACAAGGCCAAACGAATGGCTCAACATCAAACAGAGGTGAACAATGAGATATTCCTCAGCCTATGGAAGTCGTCGTCCGTCGATCAAGAACAGCGTCATGTTGCTAGCGTCATCCTGCAGGTAGTATTTTGCTGTGAGGTCAGGAGAGGTGAAAATGGCATTATGTGTGCGCGGGACAAATTGCGAAGACACAAGATTTGGTGGACACATAATAAAACACGTTGACATTAAGCTGGAACTCGTATGTACCTACCTTGCCTCAATTCCTCCTCAGACGTTGATTGTATAGGTACCTTTCTCCTTTTTTGCCAGTTGGAATTTCGCGTTTCTGCTGGCACTCGTGGCCTGCTAGCGACGTCATAATCGTCTTATTATCGCAGGTGGCTTCCAAGATTCGACAGCTACAGTAAGTAGGAAACGTCGAATAAAATAGGGGTGACACAAATGGGAAATTGAAGAATGGGAACCGGGAAGGAACTTATACTTCACTTAAACCGTTTGAAAACGAAAGAAATGAGCACCTTCCCTAGATGGGTAGGTACGCACGCCGATAAAAAAGAGCAAACAAGAATCTTGGGGAAAGCTTAATCTAAAAAACAAACTCGAAGTATCAAGTTGATCCCGGACTTCCGCTGCTGACATTTAATTGTATTGGAAGTGAACTCGTCGGTATTGGTGCCTTAGGTGAGTTTAAGGATACATGTGCTGTGCAATATCGATTTACTCGTGACAAGTGTAACATGAAATCGAGAATACGTTGACGGAGCCGCAATCATTAATGTATATTATAATGGGAATTAATGAGAATTAATGGGAATTGCTTGAGCCAGCCTAGAATGCGATCGAAAACACATCTGCAATCGTTGCCAACGGGCAATCAATCCACCTGGTTACAGAACGGGTCCAGTACTATCTCTCATGCACATGGTAACATGATCTGCTGATCTAGACAACCCGATGCTAAGGAACGAGACCCCCATGGACTAATAGGATGGACTTATTAATATTCTGTTTGAGGTCTAGTCTCAAGGCATGGGGGCAGCCCCCCTGGAAGCACGAAGCTTAATACGCACAGATAGACTCCCCTAGAACCTTGCTCCCTTATATGGTACTTACTACAACTCCTTCCAGATATTATTCCTAGGTACGTACGACAACTTGAAGATGCACGGATCCTCGAAGGGATGTGATTCAATAAGTGAAGATAGCTAGGCCTTGCTAGGCTTGGTCATGTACGGCACGATCCGCAGGATACCCGGTACTCGTCCCGGGGTTAGTGCGCGTAGTTATATTTACCTCTAACTACACTAGATTCAAGTGGGAAAGCCGCGTAAGGCTGACCTCAGGGCTAGAGATTGGCACTTATCTGTTTACTTACATAATGCCACATGCAAACTTGGGAGACAAGCTTCCACATTGGACAACGACAGCTCAGAAGCTGACGACAGGGCGTCCAGCCAATCCCAAGTAGATCCATACGGATCGAGACCGTGGACGCAGCCACCGATACCCTACGTACATACATATGCAAGCCGCGTAGGGAAACCGTTGGGTTGCATCTGCAGTCAGGGGTTCGCTCACGAGGTTTCGTCTGAGGTCTGGATTCTAGAACTCTAGCCTAGACCGTAGTCCGTTCCACGGCAGTCATTCCACCCTTGACCCATCCTTGCCGTTTCCCCCTGCGTAGCCTGGCCTAGACCGTCTTCGGTCTCGGTAAGTTCCATTGTAGATCTCAGAAGTGCACACAACAATCACGCCATTAGGCCTAGTTGGTATTATCTATTCGATTTAGGTATCTTCAAGTAATGGCGGTTCATGGTTTACTACGTACGTAACTTCTACCTCCAGCTTACAGTAAGTAGATCAGATTATGAATACAGGTAAGCATGATATACGTACATATGTATACGTACAGGGGAAGATTCGAGAGTCGTGGGTTGCGTATCTACACTATTGACAAACAGCCACAGGGATTAATAGTTGACAACTCACATTATCGTCAACGGCCTGCCTTAAGCTTATCGGTGTTGTGAAACTTCCCGTTTCATTTTGAGACTGGAGAGATCAAACGGTTGCCGTCTTATATTTTTTCTCTTTATGGATGGATATCGGCGCAAATCTAGATCTAGGACGTGTGTTCGGCAACCTGCATTCGAGCAATATAAATTAGCGGCTTCGGAGCACCCTTAGTCACGCTGTATACGGGAACGATTAGGTCTCCAAACTGAGTTGTTAAATCCCATAGATTCGTATCATGAGGTAGCTTGCCGTGTGTTTAATATTTAGGATTATATAAGTCTTAGGAGGCGTTCCGCCCTCGAAGTAATTCGTTAGCTTTGAGACTCTTCCAAAGCATTAAAAAGAGAAATCGATGTTATTTATCGTCCAAGATTATTAGGATGAAGTTGGTGTCAATCGTTGGGTTCCTCGACTTGTTGGAAAGTCTTGTCAAATGACGTCCAACGCACATGCCAAATGAAGTTGCTCCAGCTAATCCGGCGAACGACTAAAAGGGAATAGCGCAGTATTAAAATTAGGCTTCCTTATCGAGGTTATCCTTTTATAACGATATCATTGTAGAGGATAGAGTTTGGTGTTATTGTGCATTATGCCTGTAATGGGACTCCAAGCTGCCCCTCCATCATTTGACTCATCGCCAAAACATCAAATACACCATTCATTCACTAAGGTTCGATCCTCACAACGTACAGCAGACAAGATATAGCATTGGATCGCCATGTCGCAGGGCAAAGCTTCTAAGGGTGGCGCTGCTGCAAAAGGAAAGAAATCTAGCAAACCAGGGAGCGAAGAGAAGAGAGAAGATGTCCTCCAGGCAGTGGTATATATTCCCCAGGCATCGCGGGGCATTGAATTTAGGGGATCTCTGGCTAACATAGCACCTTTACTCTTCTAGCTTATAGCAGATTCCTTTCAAACTAGATTCCACCCATTCTCACTTGAGAAGCCAAGAGTAAGTTCATTCTGGGCTTTGCTTCAGCCTCAATTGCTGATTTCGGTCCTTCTGCAGTGTCTCCTTCCACTCGCGAATACCCCTCTGATCGAGTACTCCCTCGAGTTCCTGGCCATGAATGGAGTTCAGGAGGTCTTTATTTACTGCGGTAACCATCACGATCAGATTGAGCGATATGTTCATGACTCGAGATGGTCCCCTACCTCAAGATCATGTCCTTTCTCCAGCCTCGAATTCATACGTGTCGCAGACGCTCGATCGATAGGCGACTTTCTTCGAGATTTAGACAAGCGCAATATCATTGGAGGCGACTTTGTTCTTGTACATGGAGATCTTATCGCCAACATTTCCCTCGAGGAGGCTTTAGCAGCGCACAGGGCTCGCCGAGAAGCGAATCGAGACTCGTGTATGACGATGGTTCTACGAGAAGCTGGTGAGGACGAACACAATACCAAGACGAAGGGAATTACACCGGCGTTCATAATTGACCCGAACGCTAAGAGGTGCCTACACTATGAAGAGATACATCCGCTACAGACCGATCATTACGTCACGCTTGACCCAAGCATACTCGAGAACCGTGAAGCCGAGGCGCGGACAGATCTAATCGATGCTGAGATTGACATATGCACGCCGGACGTGCTCGCCTTATGGTCCGAGAGTTTTGACTACGAACTTCCTCGGGCGAACTTCCTACATGGTGTACTCAAGGATTGGGAACTGAACGGGAAGATGATCCACACCGAAATTGTCAGCGAGGGCTACAGCGCTCGTGTGAGGAACCTTCAAATGTACGATGCCATCAGCCGGGACGTGCTGAATGGCTGGACCTTCCCTTTTGCACCGGAGTGCAATCTTCTACCAGGACAGACCTATCATTTATATGCTAATAATGTGTATCGAGAGGATGATGTTGAAATTGAAGATGGTAGCGAAGTGCTCGACTCTGTCTTCGGAAAGGATACCCATATTGGACCTGGAAGCACGATACGAAACAGTATCGTCGGCCGAAATTGCAAGATTGGTAGCAACGTGCGGATCACTGACAGCTTCATATGGGATGACGCAACTATTAACGATGGCGCTGTGGTGGAGCATGCGATTATTGCGGAGAGAGCCGTGGTGGGCAGAGAAGCTGTTGTCCACGAGGGCTCCCTTGTGTCTTTCGGAATTCAGTTGGGTGAACGGATGGACGTCAAATCTGCCACGATGCTATCACTTCTGTCCCCGAGAGGCCAAATAGTATCATCACAGCCTGAATTCGTCGGCCCCGAAGGCAAAGGGGCGCTGTTCCAGGATCCAGAAGATGACGATGCAGATCCTGATGACCCGTCCAACTTACAAAAGTCACTCATATACTCCATTGAAGATCTTGACCTCTCAGACTCGTCAGTGTCAACGCTTGCAGACGACGACTACCTGTCTGACGAGGAGCTGGGCCCCGTATCGCCGAGTACTAGTCGACCAACCTCGAGATCGCGACTCTCCTCGTTTGCCTCAGACGATTCAGGCGCTCCCAATTTCTCGTCTTTCCATTCCGATGCCGTTCATGGCTTGTTGGATGTCCTCCGCGGCATTTCGGGTAATTTCGAGTCCGAGAAACTCGAGTTTACATCACTACGGCTCGCTAATAATGCATCTGACGCCGCAATGAGAAAGGCAGTTGCGACGGCCTTCGTTCGTCGCGCTGTCGAGCTCATGAATGCGGAAAATGGAGCTTTAGAACCGTCAAAGGCGGCAAAGCAGGTACTTACATCGCGGGAGGGTGCTACGGACTTCGTATCAGACGTTGGCGTTGGCGATCATTCAGTCCAAGAGCAAGTCGAATTCGCGCTGTCAGTACAAAAGGCCTGCGCGAGCAGTGCCAAAATCGTCGATGTCGCGAAGGCTGGAAATCTGCTTGCTGCTATGCTGCAACAGATGTACGACCTGGACATACTCGAAGAGGAGGGCATTCTGGGCTGGTGGGAAGACGACAGGGGTAAAGAGGACGGCTTGATGTTGGGCGTGCGAGATAAGTGCCAGGCGCTTGTTGAGTGGCTCGAGAATGCCGACGAAGAAAGTGATGATGAAGACGACGATGACGAGTGATTGGAGGCGGGGTTATACCAACATGAATCGAATTCGGACCAGCGTTTTGTCGCCTCAACGGAGGGCATAGGTCTACACCTTTTCAGGTCGCATTCCGACCGAGACATGCCTAGACTACCCATGGTCACAAAAGTGCATTTAAAGGTTAGGGAACCTCAGTGGGCTTTGGGCTGAAATTAGTCGCACTCTACAGTTGTAGGGCTCGTCCGTAATGAGCTTAGGTCGTCTTATAATCTAGACTCTGGTTTCCTATAGGCTTTAGCAGAGGCTTCATGGCGGGCTGTCGTTGCCATCGACACCAACTGTGCTAGCGGCAACTACCTTATGTAGTGATTACAGCTACCTACGTACCTAGCCTGAGATGCCTTCTTTTTCTGTGTGCATATGGGCTGACAATATGGTGTCCTAGGTGCTAATGCATCGTGAATTCGATACCGGGTTAGCGGGCCAGCGGGTCTAAATTGTGGGTCTATAGTATGCACTTAACGCGAAAACGCGTCGCGTCGCGTTCGTTTTCAATTAAAATAGCCCCTCCACATTATCCTATGCCACCTAGCAGCTATACAACTTTGTTTGCAAAGACGGCCACAGGTGAATCAGTCTAATACAAAGTGTTAAGAAGCTTAATTGCTCCAAAATGCCCCATTCTGTGTCGCCCGATGTTGACAGTCAAAATACTGCTACCGAAGAGACCATGACGGACGCTCCAGCCCAGAACGGCGACAGTCAAGCTACCGATAATGATATCACAATGGCCGAGACGACTCCCTTACCAGCCGCCGCCGATGAAGAGGACAAAAAGGACGTCAAGTTAGAAGACTTATTCGCAGATGTCGATTCAGATGCCGAGTTTCCTAGTTCAAGGCCGGTGGAAGACAAGTTTTCGAGCTCCCCTGCGGCTGCAGCATCGCAATTGTGAGATAGCCAAATAATCTTGGCTGGAAGGATTGACTTTTAACCAATGCTGTAGTGATGGAACAGTAGATATCAAAGCATCGGACCCCGAAATTTTAAGAATATTCTACCAACGATTCTTCCCTTGGCGATATCTATTTCAGTGGCTCAATCACAGTCCGACTCCTACCAATGATTTCGCACACCGCGAATTTGCCTTCACTCTACAGAGCGATATCTATTTACGATACCAATCCTTCCCCACCTCCGACCTGTGAGTACCGTATGGTTTTGGTCTATAGAATACAGCAGCTCATTATGCATGTTACAGGTTCCGTAAAGACGTTCTTCGTCAGCTACCAGTCCGTTTCGAAATCGGACCCGTATATACCACGAACCCGCGCGACCGCAAGACACTGCGGAATTCAAGCGCGTTTAAGCCGCTTGCGAAAGAGCTGTGCTTCGATATCGATTTGACGGACTACGACGACATCCGAACTTGCTGCGACAAGGCGAATATCTGTAACCGCTGCTGGCAGTTCATCACCATGGCTATCAAGGTGGTGGACGTGGCGCTGCGTGAGGACTTCGGGTTCAAGCACATCATGTGGGTATACTCCGGACGAAGAGGTGCGCACGCTTGGGTATGCGACAAGAAGGCGCGGACGATGGACGACCAGAAGCGGAGGGCTATCGCGGGATACCTCGAAGTGATCCGTGGTGGCGCGCAGAGCGGGAAGAAGGTCAATCTGTGGAGGCCATTACACCCTCACCTCAGGTATACCTGGCTCCGTTCCCATATCAGAAATTCTGGTCAAGACATTTACTAACACTTCGCTGAAGTCGGAGTCTAGAGATCCTAGCACCGCATTTCCAAGCAGACGTGCTCGAATCGCAAGATCCATGGTCAGAATCAGACCGTGCCGAACATCTCCTTTCCCTCCTTCCAGACAAAGCCCTAAACGACAGCTTACGCAAAAAATGGGATTCTTCTCCCAGGCGAGCGAGCACATCGAAATGGGCTGACATCGACGCGCTGGCCAAGTCAGGAGCCAGCAAGAACCTCGACACGAAAGCGCTACTAGAAGCCAAGCAGGACGTTGTGCTCGAGTACACGTACCCTCGTCTCGATATTGAAGTCAGCAAGAAGCTGAACCACTTGCTGAAATCGCCATTCGTCGTGCACCCAGGCACAGGACGAGTCTGTGTACCGATCGACACGCGACAGCTGGAAGATTTCGACCCGCTCGGAGTGCCAACGGTGCAGGGTTTACTGGAAGAGATCGACTCCTGGAAGGTTAAGGACGAGAGCGATGAGAAGGTCAAGAACCTCCAGGACTGGGAGAAGACTAGCTTAAAGCCGTATGTTGAGTACTTCCGCAGCTTCGTGCTCGCGCTTATGAAGGATGAGCGGGATCCGAAGATCAAGCGCGAGAGGGATGAGAGCGAGGCGATGGAGTTTTGAGCTTCAGGGCTAGGATTTGAAGCTCAGGTGCTCATTGACGTTTATTGGGCCGGCTGGCTGTAATGATAAGGGATACTTGGTGCTGTGGCATAGGTCTGGCGTTTCTGGTCTTGTTTGCATGATCGAAATTCGGATAATGAATATAACAAATGAATACCTCTTTCATGCGTCTGATTCTTGGCTAAGGAGTTTCTGTCTAACCAGCGCTACCAGGTCTTCATTGCTTTCTGATCCCTTTCCACGTCGGAAGCAAGTGCTGGCAACACTGATAGTCTTGTCTCTGGTTTTCATCCCATGCGTGATTTGCAAATCTGATTTTGGGACGCCTAGTATCTGGGAATCTGTTATTCTTGAGATCTACCTATGCTGTATTGTATGTGTTATATCCTCTCCGGAGACAGTATAAGACATACATAGAAATCTAGACAAGCTCATTATATGCACTATATAGGTACTAAGGAGAAATAAGTTGGTAAGACCTGTTATGATATGCTTACCTCACTGAGTATCTCGATCACGGCTTTATTTGCTTTCCCATCTTGGGGAGGAGCTGACACGCACAGCTCGACCGACTCATCTGTGACAGCAGCAACTCCCTCCCGTACTTTGCTAGCACCTGGTCTGATGTGGCAGCGCAGCTGCAGAAACTCGGTTGATGAGGATTTAGGACCGGACTTCTGGATGAGAGTTATGGCGCTACGAGCGGCCATGGTAGCATTGTAACAAGTGGTGATTTATCTATGGTGTTAATTTGCGAAGCGTGTATATCCTATGCTGTTTCGAATAACTTAACATGAATGGCCCACGTAATACGGGTGCATTCCTGCACTTTCCTCCCATGTTCAGTTGCTGCCGTCTCATCCTCTTAATCCTTGTGTAGGAGCTTGGGCCATGCTTACTGTGGGGCGCCTATAGCGGTACAAATACGCAGTGTCAATTTACTCGTAATAATTTGTACCCAAGACAAGCCGATAAGGTTTATCGATAAGAAATTTGCTACGGGTCAACCAAGTCAGTTGGCAGCAGGTGCAACTTCGTGCAATTGCGACAAGTCAAATACATACATGTCTGCTATCATTCTGGAATCGGCGACAACTTCGGCTGTGTGCATCCAAGTTTCTCGATTCAAGATTGTCCTTCGTCATTTTTCTTGACTCTGTTTACTTTTTCTCGACATGCGATCGACGCTATCATTGTATGTCTTCGTTGCGTAAACTAGCACTACTGACCTCGCGACTGCTACGCCGAATTATGGCGTCCGACCAAACCATTCGCGCCGCTTATGGCCATACTCACACTCTCACGGCTCTGAACAGATGGTCTATTCTTGACAAGAAGTTGCCGCGTAAGATACGGGTATAACCTTACTACTTGGGATTTCATACTGACTCGAGATTTAGCTGTCGACAAGATTAGTACCATTCACGTGTACGACTTCGACAATACCTGTTAGTCTTCTCGTTCTCCCATATCCTACCTCTGTTTCGCAGCTAATCGTGGGCGACTCCAGTGTTCCAAACTCCTCTACCCAATCCTAAGCTATGGAATATGCAAACACTTGGACAGTTGGGTAACCCCGACATATTCATCAACGGCGGTTGGTGGCACGATTCGAGAATCCTGGCTGCGACTGGTGAAGGTGTTGAACAAGAAGAGAAGCGCGCCTGGGATGGCTGGTGGAACGAGAAGATTGTGGAATTAGTCCGACTGAGCATGAAGCAGAGCGATGCTCTATGTGTTCTACTAACTGGACGTTCTGAACAGGGCTTCTCCCAACTTATTAAGCGAATCGTTGCGAGTAAAGGCCTGGAATTCGACATGATCGGACTGAAGCCAGTTGTCGGACCCAACAACGAGCGCTTCTCAAGTACCATGAACTTCAAGCAGATCTTCATCCGAGCACTACTGGGAACCTACAAGGCGGCCAATGAGATCCGCATTTACGAAGATCGCCCGAGGCATGTTGATGGTTTCCGAGATTTCCTTGCCGATTACAACGCACAACTAGTTAGCTCCGGACGTAACCCGATTACTGCTGAAGTCATCCGAGTGGCTGAACTCTCTACTACTCTCGATCCCGTCGTCGAGGTGGCGGAAGTACAACACCTTATCAATATTCACAATGCTCTTATCCGAGAACGAGTAGTAGTGGATGGGCGAGCCAAACCCCTAGCTATCAGAAAGACAGTCTTCTTTACCAGCTATATGATTCAGCCGGCCGATACGAAACGACTAATCGCACTTCTTCACTCGATGATGCCAGAGGTAGACGATCTGAAATACCTTGCTAATACCATTCTGATCACGCCACGACCGTGTCCAAGACATATTTTGGACAAGATCGGCGGTCTGAACTCTAAGATGAAGTGGGAGGTTGCCGACATTGGCTCGTATCAGTCAAACCTCTGGGCGGTGCGCGTGAGGCCCGTTCCGGCGAACGCGAAGTTCCACACTGACAATCCGTCGCCATCCGTTGTGCTGGGCCTGAGAAGAGGCGCTCGCCCACCTGATGTAAACAGGATTCGTCATTGGCAGCCAGTACCGGCTGACAAGACCTTCGTTTTTGAGACAACGGTGGGCGAAAAGGTGATGCTCCGGATCGAACGTGAAGATCAAGCCGCAGACCAATCCGACGACCAGCAGGACAAGCTTTTTTCGCACAAAGGTTCCAAGCGCAAGTTCGTTAGTGACGATGACCGGCAGTCGCGGAATAACGGGAATTACGGCAACAGCACGCGCGATTATCATACTTCATACCAGGGACGAGGTGGAGCGGAAAACCGCGGTCGTGGCGGCTATAGGGGTGGTGGCACCTCTCGCGGTAACCGTGGCGGTGGCGGTAGAGGAGGCTTCAAAGGTTCCGGCAGAGGTGGTAAGGGAGGTGGTCATGGCTACCGCTCCCTGGACGACGTGGAAACACGGGATAACTCCCAGGGAGGATTCGGTTCGTCAGCCGTATCCTATGACGATACTCTCCCGTCTATGCCTTCTCAAGGAGGTCCCCAATTCCAGCAGCCAATCCCGCCTCCTCCTCCTCCCCAGTATGGTCAGCCGTTCCCGCAGCCTGGTCAATGGCCCGCTCCGGGCAGCGCCCCAACGCAAGCACGGCCCGTGGGCGGTCCTGGGCCGGATCTGCAAAGTTTCTATTGATCATCTACGGTGATTTTGAAGCACCGAAGTTTGCCCAGATCGCATAGACGATTTCAAGTAATTCGTCAGAATTTACGTTTTTAAGCTCAGCTATAAAACACTGTATCAGGCAGAGCTTCTGACAGGTCCTAGTTCGGTGGAATAATGGCGAAGTTTACGAGCAATCATAATCAGAAGGATAGGGCAGGCGCTTTTTCTAAGGACAGGCTTGTACATATAGATCTACATACCCTCTTGCGAGTATTTCACAAGGACGTTTGGGCTCAGCTAGGTTAGGCTAGGCGTGGCGTTAGGCAGAGATTCCCAAAAAGCCGGTACGTGAACACATAGGCCGGCAAGTTATGTGGACAGATAGTCAGGCAGGCGATACTGCAAAATGAACTACTTTTTTTCTTTGGCAAGAATATTATGGCGTAGTAACCATTGGTGATCTGAAGAAATATATGTGTTAGTCTGAATTCTGCTTCACAAATTCGTATGATTTGGATTTTGTGTGCCAGACAAGACAAGGATCAGAATAAGATAGAACAATGTGGTGAGTTGGATGAATCATGCTCGTGAAACGAGTCATAAACAGCCTCTAAAGAATTCATCATGGAGAATAGGCAATGCGTAGTGAGAGCGAAAAGGAGGTGGATGGACTTACCACAAGGTTGAGCTCTGTGTCTCAGGCCAGAGCTCATAACATTATATAGAAGACGTCGGGAGTGATTTCAAAACATCGAGGGAATCCGATTCTATATGTACAGGTGTACCTCTTGGGTTTGGTCCTCTATCCCTACCGCAGATGAGGTTGTGTGATCGACGTCGCCATTCATCACATTTGCGACTTTTCACTGAAAACTGTTCGCATGCGGGACTCCAGCTGGTGTATAAGCTCACCGGCATTCGAGCCATAACTTCAGTCCTCTTTCCGTCTATTCCACGTTCGCCGATACAGGCTTGATCTCAACTCCGTACTTCTCCTTTAATCGTTGTCGTCTCCGCTCTTCGTATCCGGGGGGGTTAATCCCTGCAAGATTACTTGTCGTCAGTCTTGTGGTCACAGCAACAATGTGACGAGTTAGATTTGGTTTCAGGACTGGAGTGGCACTCAGACTTGGTTTCAGAGCTGGTGTGACAATCGGACTTGGTACTAGGGGTGCAGTGACAGTTGGAAGTGGAGTTGGGGGAGGTGGTAGTAGTGGTGGTGGCGGAAGAGTTGGTACCTCTGCCCTCTCCAATATCAGAGATAGTCTCGGCAATAGGCCGTCGGCGGTTCTTACGCATATACTCCTTGCGCTCGTACTGGTCCATCTCAGGGACCTCGGTGCGGGGAGGGCCGCGCAGGGTGCCACCCGTGTACTCGAAGGCAGACATGATGATCGAGAAGGCGGCGCCGAAGCCGAGGATCATCGGCATGCGGCCGGCTGTTCGAGTAAAGCGAGTTAGTACGACGATAAGCGATGGAAAATGGGAAAGGAGACGTACTTCTTAAGCCGATAGTAGCTCCGCTAAGAAACGAAGCGATCGTGGTATTCAGAGTGTCGTCCTTCTCTCGTAGGTTGGCGGCCGCGGCCTCTGAGAAGGTGAATACTGCACCAACGGCAGCTATGAGGAGAAAAAAAGGTGTCAGCTTCCAAGCTATGATTCCGCTCCAGTCCAAGCAGAGCGTTCTCTAGTTCCAATTTTGTGGTACGACATACTGAACAGGCCAATTGTGCCGCCGGTTCTGGTGAAGACGCCCCAAGCTCCTACGTTGCGCTTCGCGAGCGAATTCTGGACTGCTGAGGTAATAAGGCCAGCCCCTGCGCCGAGCAGCGTCCCGTTGATGCCGGACTTGAGAGCATCGTGTTGATGGAAGTGCTGCTCCTCCGGGTGTCGATTCGCCATCTTGACTCAAGCCCGAAGGAGGCTATTCGCAATGGGGCTCGAGAATATGGGTGCTGGTCGTTTGGTGTTAGGTGGAGGAGGTCGTTTGGGCTGGCTCCAAGCTTTGAGCTTAGATGTTCGGCGGATTCTGTACTTGAATCGAAGTTGACTGGCCAGAATAGCCGACGTTTCGCCTATTGGCCTGTGATATCATTCTTGAGGCCAAGGCGCTAGGTAGCTGGTCAAACTATATTCCGTGTCGTCATTGGGCTCCGCTGCAGCGTCTGGGCATCTCCAAGGATCACTGGCGCACGGACCCTCACAGCTTACAGCTTTATTCCTTGTGATTATCCCAGAATCTGGGCATTGTACTAGCCAAAGACGGCCCTCCAGATTCTGGCATTGCGTATCTTTTCTGTAAAGGTGCATCAGCCTTGTCAGAGTAATCGCCAATACCACAACATCTGTCCGTCTCATAACTGCTTATCGGAGGAGGGTCACTCACAGCAGCATCGCGCGCGTGTTCTCGCGCCGCCTTTTTTGTTTTGATTCCTTGCATTTCCACTCCTTTTCATTGTTGGTTTTATCCCATCGGGTTGTGCGACTTGTGAGTTGGACCCTTGTCCGTCATCGCTTTACACTAAGTCTAACATCCCCTGCGTGAACAGTTAAGTGATATTATTCATCGGCGATGAGAAGAGAATATTGCATTTCGTCAGAGGTATGGACATTCTCATTTCTTTTTATCTCCCTCGTCGTCGTCGGACTTGTGGGGAGAACTTGGAAGCTATGAGTTGCGTGCCCCTTGTCGCCACTTATCCCAGCTCTATCAACTCACCCCGGGTTGAGAGCAATCCTCATCCATGTGGTTTTGCTCAGGGACTCATTCTTGTTGGCCATGATGTCTTATGCCAAGTGGTTATTTATTTCACACGGCTCGTCCTCCCAGGATCATTTGGCGCCTTGTTCGACTTCACTTCGCTAGCGGTCCTGAACCAGCTATTCAGGGGCATCAACTACCTAGGCCTAGGTGATCATACATACCATCACTTTTGATGGGGGTTAAAGGAGATCTACAGTTGATACGTCTCAGTGGATATGGTTCGGTTCAGGCATATGGACAAGGAATCTGTGCCGGTCGGACTTGATTCCCTTCAAGAAGGCCACATCTGCCTCAATCTTCTTAATCCTCGCCGCTGCCTACATCTGAGATGTTATTCTTTATATATGTCGGTATCGTACTCTTCAATGTCTAGACTAGCTACCTATAGGTGTCGATGGGCAATAACATACAAGAGAAAAGAGGCAAAGACATGGACAGATTCTGGCCTTATTCTAACGAATTCGTACTGATACATGGCTAATACACTCATAGGAAACTTCTACTAGCCCTTTCCACATGTGAATGTGACCCCTGTTAGGTCAAGGCAAGTTTTCTCACTGGTGTTACTCAGGCTTTTGCTAATGATCTTAGACTGAGTAGAGTGTTCTTCGAGCTTTTCGTTCAGTTGCATTTTCACGGCCTTAGCAAGTACATTATTCAGGTAAGTCTGACAAATGTGAAGTCTCTGTTTCTGGCCTTACATCCTCCGCTCTACATGCGTTCCACACTAATGCTCCCTAAGTCTTTGGAAGTGAAATTACCCATTACCTAGTCTACCTAGAGACACCATTCATTCCACTTTGATCGCCGTCACCTGCTTACTGGTTTCTAGAACACATGTCGTCACGCAACTGATTGCCACCATGGACTCCATCTACCCGTTAGATGACTTGACGAAGCTCCGTCAACTACAATGGACGGCAAGACATAATCTACAAGTTGAAGCTCCTCGAGGTCAGCATCCTCACTTGGTCGTAGGACCACTCCGCGTCGACGAAAACAATACTGACCTCGAATTCTGAAGCTCTCACATCTCCGCGATTTCTTCGTCAATTCCTTGAGTCCACGTTACCCGATCTGAACTTGAACGGCGACTGTACATCCCATGAGATGTTCCAGGTCCAGACTCAAACGTTCAGCACTCTGTCCATGAATTTCGTTTCCTCGGTGTGTCGACAATGTCGCTATCACTACCATGTGAAGAGCGATTTCCGGCGTGTTATGCCGTATAACGAGGAGCACCGTCATCATATGCTCGTTTGTTGCGAGACGGGTACAGGTGGTGAGAAGACACGTTACGATGATACCATGAGTAATGCTCGGTTCATCTGTGTATCTGATAACTGCTTCTTCAACATCGAAATTACCGTCGTGCCTTCGAGGATTCAGCCAGCTGATGTTGCAAAGCTTGATGATAAGAACCGAACTACCCGTAATCTCGCACTTGCACGAGCTCAGGATCCAGGTCGCTATGCGGATTTTAGCGATTCACCGCTTCCGGTAACTGACGGTATCCTCCGCAGATACCTCAGTGATGCACTCAAGAATACCAACGATCGTCCCCTCCTCAAGATCAACAAACGTAACAAGAAGTTCCTCGTAAGCATGGGCGATGACTTTGATGACCTCTTGAGGTTTCTCGGTTTCTACGAGGGGATAGATAGTGAGAGTGATGAGCAATGCTGGTACATTCCTTTGCCTGAGGAAGAACAGAAGCCAACTCGTGTTCGGACACTGCGAGCTCGTATGGAAGACGCACTAGTAGAGCTCGACATTCTTGCCAAAGGAAGAATAAATCCCGCTTGGGAGGACCTCCTACGGGCCTTCCAAGGCGACTATCCCCACATCGCTCTTGATGCATCCTGTGCATCCTTGATTAGGGAATCCGACTTAGCCACTCTGGGTTGTTTATCATCTTATCCACCTGAATACTTCAGCTGGGCGGCCATCCTTCTAGCGAGGCTACGCCCTACAGATCGCGACATATTTCTGGATGCCGCTCTGAACTGCATTGCCGATCGCAGCGACGAAGCCTCTACTGAAATAATCATATACAGATCTCAATTCGATAACACCGGCCCTGTGGAAGGAAAGATGGAAGAAGCTTATACATTCTTCGGCGCTTCCCCTGACGATTGCCTAACGCCGGACTGGTTTCTTACTAGATACTACGAAATGGCCAGATCTAACAGTACCGATGATTTCAATGCTCAAGCCCAGCAGCATCTTGAGGCGATTGGCACCTATCTTGGACGAGATATCGTGAGCGAAATCGACCCGAGAATTCTAGAGAAGACAGGAGAAACTGGACTCATGACTTCCCCCCCTAACGGTTCAGGAAGAAGAATGAGCATCTCTTCTGCAGCAAGGTTGCTTAACGTAGAACCAAAGTACACGGCGGAGATAATCCGTGGTTTCGTGGAGCATTTGGTACACGTAAGTCATCTTCATTCCCCGTGTGGTTCTGACTTAGCCTTAGTCTAATCATCACATTAGGACGAAAACGTAGATCGAGGCAAAGTTGTCGAGGCCATTGACGTACTATCCGAACTCAAGCGACAGCAGGATCAACCAGAAGAAGCAGCTGAATTGCAGCAAATTGCTGAATTCGTAAAAGCAACTGGATATCCCCCGATGCTAGTTTCTCAACCTCACTCATCGCCGAAACCAGCGGTCTCCCTCAACACACCTCCGGGATTGAAGAATATCGGTAACACGTGTTACCTAAACAGTCTCTTACAGTACTTCTACAATGTCAAGGTAATACGAGATCTAGTCCTCAACTTTGATGAAGTCAAGCTTGAGCTTGACGAGGAAACTCTCGGTCGACGCCGAACTGGCGGGAATGGCACCAGTGTCAACCTTGAAGAAGCTATCGTCGCTAGACAATGTAAGTAGCTTTCAAGGTGTCTGCCATTTTGGAATGCGCTAACGCTGTTGAAAGTTGTCGAGATGCTTCAAGGTTTATTCGCCGATTTGCAGACGACTACGGATGAAGCGGCTCAACCTTCACAGAAGCTTGCCAACACTGCGCTCTCGTCGGCTAGGGATATTCTGGAGCAGCAGTCTCAAAACACTCCGCCGCCGTTACCGGCGCGCCCGTCGCCTGCTCCGCCAGCTGCTCCTACAGCTAATGGTCAGACTGAAAACGGAGCTGCCAGCGACGCTGTGAGTGTCACTGTTGAATCAGTGAATGACAAGCTTGAACTGGCTAGTTCCCGAAGTTCTCAAACGCTGGTTGATGATAATGAGGATACGACAATGTCATACGTACAGTTGAAAACACCAGACGAGAATACTTCCGCCATTCCACAGTCGAACAACGACGTCGAGATGCAGGACTCTACCGAACCCTCGACTCTCGATTCGAAAATTGCAGAAGTGTCACGCCGTCTAGAACATTCCGATCGCTCGGGCACATCACAACAGGATGTGGGTGAAATCATCGGCAATATACTTGAGCATTTCATGCGTGCAATCCGTTCGGATGGACCGATGCCAGGAAAGCCAGACCTGCAGGCCGATAAGATTACGGAGACTTTCTTCACTATGATCGTAAATTATACGATCAAAACTAAACAGGCCAATGGCTCGGGCTCCCATCTAGAGGAGAGACCCTTGAATATCGAGATTGTCCCGGAGCGATGGATTACCGCTTATCCTGAGGAAGCAGACCAGGCCTCTGATGGCACAGGCAATAACTCAGGCGGAGCAAGCAATGTACGATGTACCTTGTACGCAGCCTTGGACCGTTACTTCTCATTTGAACCGATCGACGATGGAAATCGTGCGCGATACAGTAGCATTAGATCCCTACCACCCATTCTGCATATCTGCATCCAACGAAGCACGCCTAAGGGTAAAAACAAAAACCCTGTTGTTATACCAGAGATCTTATACCTTGATCGTTACATGGAGGCCGAGAACGGTACTCCTATCTGGTTTGCCCGCAAAAAAGTTTGGGCACTTAAGGAGCGCCTCAAGGAACTTGAGGCTAAAAGTATCCAACCCCAGAGCAGCCAAGAGAATCCTATCAAGTCTATAGGATACCCGGTGAGTGACTCTTATCTCTCAATCGAAGCTTAAGAGTGTGCTAACCTGAATTCAAGGAGTCGAAGGACCTGGACATCCCAGAACTGGAAGCCATGGCTGCAGCTGCCCTGAGTTCTGACCCTGAAGACAGACAACTACAGCAGGCACTTCATGATGACATAGGCCCGCAAAAGAGGCGCAGGTTTCCCGACACGCCCGACTCTCTTGAGTCCACACTATCCAAGAAGATAGCAACGCCAACCTCGTCAGTGAACGACTCACTCAGCGATAATTTCGGTGACATCATCTGGGAGACTGGCAATCCCCTAGATGAAATGATACAAAAGGAAATTCTCGAACTGCGCCAAAAGGAGGAAACTGCTTTTGACGGAATGACCAACGAGAAGTACAATATCCACGCCGTGATCTGCCACCGCGGTGGCACGGCCGCAGGCCACTACTGGGTCTGGATCCGAGACTTCAAACGCAATGTCTGGTATCGTTACAATGACGAGACGGTCACGGAGGATAGCCGTGGTACGGAGGCGGTGCTGAACGATCTGAACGAGACGGGCGACCCGTATTACGTCGCGTACGTTCGAGATGAGATGAAGGACGAGTTGGTCGATGTGCCCCAGCGCCACAAACCCGAAGCCGAGAGCTCTCCCCCCGCTGGACAGGAGGTGGAGATGATTGAGGGCGTGGCATTCGAGCCCGTCCAGGTACCTATCACTAATGGCGGTTCCTCGGCCTGAGGTCGTAGTAGATGTCTTCCTCGTGGGTGTCCGACCTTGGTACATAATCTCTTTTCTTGCCCCATACATCATGAGTTTCGATTGCATTGGCAGGGGAGTTCAAGTGGTTTCATAGGATTACAAAACCGAGGTGGACTAGGGTGCATGTAGTAGGCTAGCATAGCACATCGCATTGCTGCGAATTGAAGTCATCTGGCAACTTTGCTTTACTTTGCTTTCATATACGCCATTTGATCGGCCGTGTTTTGTAGGGTATTGTCCGTTCCATAGGTAAGTTGGTAAGGTAACCTTCGTGCTCTTTTTATTTCAGTGCCCTTACTATCTGGGCACTTCACTGCGTACGTACCTACCTACCTACCTGGTAGGTAGGTACATAGCTGATTCAAGCTAATTTCACATATATAAAGACAAGGGGTGAGGGTGCAAGGAACTGAACCGATACTCCCCTAGGGTCTACTAATACCATTGATACTACTAACAGCACCACTAGTCACAGCACTCATATACGGCAGCACCGCGGCCCGAGACATAGCCAGCAGCCCGGGCAACGCGGATACACCATCCTTGAAATGGATTTTGTCATGCTGCGGGTCTATCCAGAGGAACTCAACTGTGGACCCGAGCATGCGTAGCCCGGCCTCGGACCACACTGGCGCGAACGTGTCTAGGACTACTTGCCGCGCTTCTCGGTTTAGGTGGCAGAGCAGCCGTGCGGTGGGTTGTCGGTGCGAGAGGTATGCTTTCCAGTGCGTGTCCCAGTGCTCGGGGAATACGCCGGTGATGAGGTACGGGGAGTGGGGGTGTTTCTCAATCCACCATACGCATGATAGGGGGGATGAGGGTGAAGGTAGGGAAGAGGATGGGGATGAGGAAGAAGGTGAGGAAGGGGAGGAGGGTGAGGAGGGTGAGGAGGCTGCGATAGGGGAAGGAGAAGGAGGTGAAGCGAAAGTTAAGACGAGGTACCAGATGTACCGCCGTATTTCAGGGGGGAGCTGGTTGAAGGATGATGAAGCACGCCCGGATGGGGGTCGCTCAGAAGTGCCGCTGCTCGATGCTACGGCCGAGCCCTGCGACGACGATCCACTGCCCTCCACTGGCTGATTCGTGGGTGCTTGGCCATTGCGTACTAATGATTCGTTAGTTCCCCGTGTCCGACGGGACTAAAGCGGGAAAGGGAGCAAGGCGGAAAGGGATTACCTTTTTTCGGCCGGCCAGAGCGCGGAGCCACAGCGGATGACTTGGCGTTGATGGCGTGGCGGATCTGGCAGATGGAGTAGCCGGTAACTTCTTGTATGCGTTTATTGCTCATTCGGGCATCGTAGTAGAGCGTTCGGACGCGGAAGCGCTCGCGCTCCGTCAGGTGCTTGGTGTGGATGTCTTTCGGCCGCTTTGGGAAGTCTGGCATCTTCTCCTCTTCTCTTTATGTAGATGCTCAATTAGGTACATCAATGGATTTCTTCTCGTTCAATTTATTTCCCGGTTACTTCTACTTCGACAGTTCCGCGTACTCTCGCTATATGCTGTGAGCAAGAGTGTACCTAGTGAGAGCTGAGGGAGAGGCGAAAAGTTTTGTCACGATGGTAAGTCACGTATCTTCGCGTTTTAGTATAGTGGGCCTGTAAACATCCGCTACCGCCTAAAAGATATGCCTAATGGAGTATAGTGCCGTAGGATACATGCTCCAAGGTACTTGGCAAAGGTCTAAAACTTCAATTGTACAGGGGCAGAGGGGTAGCGCTGAATAGGTAAATAGGTACATAGACGAATATGAAAATTCGAATCGATGAAATAACTGCAAATTCGTGTAGCTAGCGACCCGAGAGGGGAGCTGTCAATGCATGAACTTCGTTAAGGTGCCAGCCCATAGGGCATAAAGAGCAAAGGCGCCTTATGACATTAGAAACCCCTGGACCGATCCCTGAAAGGAGGTACCTGGCGAAACTTATTCCAGCGGAACAGTACCTGTTTAGAGGTACGCAACGTATTTCCTAGCACGAACGAGTACAATTGGATGACCTTATACATCTACATTCATCATAAGAATATACGGAATATCTACCTAGGTAGATGTAGAAATATAGCCATAACTATAACACTATAGCGTTCGTTCCATGCAGAAAAATGCCTAGTACGTTTTACGGTGTCAGCTGTGTCTCCCCGCTTTCTATGCCAGGCGTGTAGCGCGGTTACTCTCTCCTTCTTTCTCCTCGCACCAACAGCTTATTGTAACGATGGCTTCTGCGAACAAAGTAGACGTCGCCCTACTTTCCGACGAAGATATCCCCACATGTTTCCAAATTTTCTCCAAGAGTTTCGGCCACGACGCGCCGTTTGTAGATATAAACTTCCCAGGCCATGACACGCCAGCAGGACAAGCACAAGGTTCCCGACGCTTTGCCAAATGGAAGCAGACGTCCGAGAACTCTACGTTCTTGAAAGCAGTCACCCGAGCTGGCCCCGGGGATCAGGAGCGCATTATTGGCCTCGCTATCTGGACACTCATGAAGGAGGCTCCGCCTGCGGACCTTGACAAGGTCGAGGATGTTGAGGAAATATGGCCGGACGAAGGAGATCGCGAATTTATGACCCGCTTGTGGAGAGAATATGTTATACCACGATCGAAGGCTATCAATGATTCTTGCGGCAAAGGGGTCTATGGTAGGTGGTAACGAACAACAAAGGACTGGCCATGAATCTTATATTATTGGGCGTAGTTCTCGAATTGCTAGTAGTACACCCAGATTACCAACGTTTGGGCGCGGGCACAGCTCTAGTCAGCTGGGGAACCAGAGCCGCGGATGAGCAGGCATTGAAGGTAGGCAATCGACATTTATTCTTCCTTGCTCTATACATCGTCTAGGGAACCATTCAAGCTGGGGGGAATTCAGTCGTCTTTATTAGGAGGCTAATCGTGAAATGGCGCAGGCGGTCGTCGAGGGTACCCCGGCAGGAAGACGACTGTATGAGCAATGTGGCTTCCTCACAGAGATCGATGAAATGCGATTTGATGTTGGCGAAGAATTCGCCGGGAGGAGGAAACCAAAACTTACATTTTTGACGCGAGAACCCAGATCTTGAACGCCATGACTGCATTTATCCTCGTTGTCTATTACGAGTATCTGTATTCAATAACAATACATTCTATTATTCGGGTGTATATCCACGGCGGCCTCACTTGTTGACATGACGTCAATGTCAGCGACAGCTTAAGTCTAATCCAAGAAGGTACATCTGGCGTTAAATTCAAAGCTTCTGCTAGGAGAAGTGGTCACATATAGTAAGGCAGAACGTTACGTATAAGGGGCTGAAGATGGTGCAGGAGCAATTCAGACAACGTCACAGCATCTTACTATCCTCCTTATCCTTATGCAGTTTCCTTTCGATCTATGTAAAACATTGTCGTCCTACGTTTCGTGACTAATTCCGACTTCCCATCATCAACATCCATTAGCATTCTAGCATCATTCGCTTGCCCCGATACGCTACAAGCCCACAAAGTGTTATACCTCCGCCCCTATATCTAACGAGTTATTCGATCCAAAATGGAAGACCTACCAAGCCCCGTTTTCATCAAACAAGCTACTTTCGATAAACTTACTTGTCTGCGATACTTCTTCTACAGCACACAATTCCTACGGTCCGAAGTCCCAACCAGCGCCTGGAGTCTCGTTCTCCTCGGGGACCGGAAGAAGTCTCTTGACGATGCCACATTCTTAGAGGTTCAAGCTAGGATATGGGACGTCTTCCAATGCTGTCACTCCGTCTACGACACTTACGGGATTGGATGGATAGGCACAGAGTCATTCTGGCTGATGGTATGGCGTCGTCTAGAACTCATGCGCGAGTCCGATGCTGAAGATCTCCACGCGCATAAGTACCTCTGTCATATCGTTCACTTTTACGCTAAGTCAAGGGAGAGAGCGGCGCAATTTTTGGTACCAAATGACTAGGAAGTAGCTGGGTACGGAAAATACACAATGCAGCGAATCATAGATGCATGGAATCGCAATGCATACCTCCAAACATACTGGGACCCCCGAACTGGTCGTCAACCTCATTGGATAAGATTGGGATCCATTCCTAATGATGAGGGGGTTTACATGTCCTACCTGAAGCCAGAAAGCGACGAGTGTAGTTTGAAACCCCAAAAGGAAGACAGCATTACAGGTCCCGGATCAGCCCCCTCTCCCAAGGATGATGACTCCACCAACCATGATGAGATAGCCGCCTCGGATTTGTCATGGGAAGACGATGGCTACGTCAATATTCCGGATGACCCTAACTCTGAACCCGGTTTGGTGCATAGCGGCCAGTCTGACTCCAGTAGAGATTCTGATTCTCTCGCTGGAGTACCCCTTCTCACTATACATGAAGAGTCCCCGGAAAGCCGTCAGGTGGGAGTAAACCCTTCAGCAGACAAGATCCCGCAATTGCCACCTCAGTCGGCATTTTCTATCTCGGATACGGACGACGATAAAGGCTCGTACATAATGAAGTGTTTCAGGGGGTTAATCTCAAAATTCGCTCGTAGGAAGTAAGACTATTTTGGCTGGTCTATCATCATAGGAAAGTAAGGAGGTAATTAGTAACAATATTGCCCGATGTTAGTCAGTAGCGATAGCGAGTTTACATAGGTACCACAGCGGTTCAATGAGATGAGAGTCATCTCTCGATGGTTTGACTTTTTGTTTATTTGTTGGCGGTTAGCTCTATGTACGTATCTCCTTGCCCTCGCTAAAACAGTCATCTTCACTTCAACTTGGTTAGGCACTTAAGAGGTAAAGAATACCTACCTATCTATAGAGCCTGTTGTATATAAGGCATATAGGGGACCTCTTTTGTCCATGCTATTTCAGATTCCTCCAACAGACTTAGACATCTGGCGTCCAGGCCCTCTCAGGTTAAGGCCTGACAGGTCACCTCTGACAGGTCAGTTCTGACATTTGTGGACGAATTCAAGAGACTTGGATCAGCGTAAGTTGACATGTAATATAAGATCTTCTTTCATAACAATGGCAAACACGTGTCAGTGGGCTCGTCTAAGCACGAATATGTAAATTCTTTATAGATAGAAGTGTCGGTGAGTCTTATGGTAAGATACCTTTCATCTCTTGTACGAGAATCGACGATACTTAAGCGGTTATATTGGTTTATGAACAAAGCTTCCGGATGATATTATTCCATCAAATACTCACCGCAATACCCTCCTTCAGTAGCCTCAATATATCTCTGTCACAGTCTTTATACCTGGTAGAACTGGTATTTACCTTCCAACTGGAGGTTAATAAGAAGCATACACTTCTCTGCCTTTGGTCGCTAAGACACTTGTACAGTCGATTCAACATCTCTCAGGACACTGCCAAGTTGGTGATTGCTTGTCACGCTGTGTCAATCCTGCCTTACGCATTCAGAAAGACAAATCTTCACACTTCAAATCCATCACAATGTCTGAAAGTCGAATTCGCATGACGGTTAACGACGCGATTCAGAAGGGCCGTGACTTAACTCGACTTACAACACTCCCCGGTTTTGATTTCTCGGAGTGCGAGGCGCCGCATGGCAGAGATCTCGCAGCCTTGAAGCAAATCATCGTTCTTGACATGCATGAGTCCATAGACATGGTTTCGCAGAAAGATGTCGCGTTGGGAATCCGTATGCTATTCCAGCAAGCCTGCGTCACTCGCAGCAAGTTCGCCGGCTTTGGTGATCGCATCTGGGAAGTCATCTGGAAGACTGGTCCGTGGTATGGAGATTCAGAAAGGTCCATCTTTCCGGACGTCTCTGAGAATGCCATCAAGGCCGCCATCGACTTCTATGTTGCTGGTTACAGGAAGAGAAGGCAGACAACTAACACAATCAGGCTCATAGGCCACCCTGCCAGCGACCTCTGCTGTCACGTAGTGAACGCCTTTGACAGCGTCGCGGAATGGCTGCAGTCAGAAGACATAACCCCATACCATGTGACCTATATGGGGGCGGAGGATGACATGGCTAACGAGGAGGGTGTTGGTGCCACTCCTCGCAAAAGACAGCGAATGACGAAGAAGCGGCTTGATGGAAGACCTAAGGACGGCCAGGTCTGGGAAGGCTCGGTTATGGAGCAGGACAATGACGCTTCCGAGGAAAGTGCAATTCTTGTCGAGCGACACGCCGCCATAGCAGAGAGAGATGCGACTATTACTGAACTAGAACACGACAATCATCTCCTCATGATTCAGCTAGAGGAAGCTGAATCTAACTACAATAAGGTGATTAATGAGATGCAGAAAATCAAGTCGGAGCATGTTAACGCGGTTTTCGCATGCCGGGAGGCCTTGAAAATCCTCTATGGCGGTTCTGGCTTACCCATCGAGCCAACCATTACCCGGATCGAGAGACTCCTTGCCGACTCAGACTCAAACCCTAACATTTAACTCCCTTATTCGACCTGCGACAAGCATGCAGTTTACCGAGTCTTGTGCGTCAACATTCCGAACATACAACCTATCATCGTTTCTCACTCTTAGTTTTGCTGCACTTTTACCTACATACGATACTTCGCCAGCCATTGATAGGTGAAGATAAGGGAGTCAGCTTCCTCCCACACTAACTCTTCTCTGATTCCTCGCTCTGGTGGCGAATCCAATTCTAACACACGTTGATTCGGTGGCCTAGGAGGTTGTAAGTAGACCGGCGTTTGGTTCATGATTCTGGCAAATTTTCATAGATTCTTCAATAAAGGAATAATAAGCAAAATACTGAGATGGATTTCGTGACCCTAAACTAAATGGTTCGACACGGTATTCCTCCAGAACACTCACTTGTCGGAGGTGATTTTGATAAGAGGATAAATAGATGTAAAAAGACGTCCTATCGTCGTTGACACCTTCGCAGTATCCATACAAGAGCCCTGTTTAATATTATCATAATTATGGCCTTAGTTTTACAACCTATGGAATAGCTGAAAATATAAGCAAGGCCATAAGTGAGCATGAAAGCTGTGCCTAAATAGGGGTGACAATGTGAACAAGCTCAAGGCACCCTTACTTGACAAACAACAATAACTTGCTCAAGAATATATTCCCCGAGGAAGAGATGTCTCTAGACTTCCGGCGTGTACAAACTACACAATTAATGGCTTTGACTTCGCTTGCATGGGTTACCTACCTACCTACACTAGAGAAATGGAATATAATAAATTAGAGTCACATCGATTAGCAAAGGTTACCTCCTAAATGATGTAGGGATATGATCAGACAAATCTTTGCAGGAATTTGTTGTCGTCAGGTCTTCCTGCCTTAATCAGGTTGCCGGTCAGGGGTTGTCGAGGCCACCCATAACACCGTCCACCTATGTTCCTGCTCCTGTGCAAAGAAAGATGACTGAGGTACGCCAATTTCAGAGGAAAGAGCAAAAGGTTTGACCGCCTTCAGCAGTATGTTTGACGCGTCGTCAACAAATCTCAACCTGAAAGCGACCATCCGACCAACCAACCTGTCTTGCTTTCACTTTACGTTTCCTATCACATAAGCTGTCCATCAAGATATCTTTCTTTCACACCCTTACTCCATCCTTCTCTTTTTCGCCGATATCAAATACAACCGGTGTATATCGAATATCATCTTCACATTCAGTCACGCCAACTCTACTGGGTTCTTGACCAGGTAGCATGTTTACAGGCCTGGGATATGCATCAAACCCCTTTTCGCGTTACTGCACCAACGCCGCTATCTTTTCTCTCCTTCCATAACCCATAACATCTCTCCCTTAGGGAATCATTCAACAAGGTGGTTCAAGGAAATTCCTCTTTTCACAATTGCGTCTCTTTCTTAGCAAGATTTGTGCACCCGACCTGAAGTCAGTTTGGAATTCGATAACGAAGGACGTTAAGCTTGACCGTGAGTATTTACAGTTCCTTTCTATTCGCCGACCTCTTACAGGCATGCAACTCACCAATTACTATGCTATGGAGATGTATCTTGAACCCATCGCCGATCAACCTGTGTGTATTTCTCCCTGCGTCTTTCTCCGCGATATTGTCCTCACGGCAGCATCTCGGCGAATAGACTGAGCCCTTGATCTGAGTGTTTGCCCCTTAGTACTGCAGACCTAGTCAAGCATACCAAACGTCTCACTTCTACTTTCTTCTGTACCGTCGCCGACACCCCCAACTTTCTTCGCAACTTGGTTCGTAACTAATGGTGACACAGTCAGTCTGAAGTTCTATCAAACAGAGCATACCGAAGTCAAGATTTGATCGTCAGATAAGAAGACTCGGCAAACTTACAGCCAATACAATACCTAAAGAGGGCTATCTTCAGGCGTCGTCGCAATCACGTCTCAAGGCTACCCAACATCCTTTACTAGTATTGCTGAGCTTAGCTGGGGAAAATACGATTTCATCGACAGCCGTGGGTTTCGACTTTACGGGCACGAGCTCCCACTCGGCCGCGAGCTAGCAGGCGTGAAGGAGATCATACTTCTGAACCGCAATCACTGTCTCGAGTATACGCCGTACCAAGTCATATATGGTATCAATGAACTCTTCAGCTACACCAAGACCTTCACTACGCAGTGCCAGGAGGACGAGGATTACTCCTAGTCTACCATGTGGTGCGAAAGCCGCTGGCCAAAGAATACTGTGGCAGAAATTCCCAACACCACTCACGCGACCATGAAGAGAGCCGTCAAGTTCTACGTCGCAGGACTCAAGAAGGGCCAAGAGAAAACTGGAGAGAATAATATCGAAACGCTCCTTGGCAGGCGAATCAGCTCCTGTTGGCGAAAGCCATAGTCAGCGTCACCGAGTGGATCCAACTCACCGAAGGCATAAAGTACAACGTGGTTATTCAGCACGAGAACAACGACAAGGACGGCAATGGCGGCGAGGTTGGCGATGCAGCAAGAGAAAGCGAACGGCCGGGAACTCTGAGGAGGAACGTGATAGAGAAGCAAAGCACAACCAACTCAGAAATAAGCTACCTACCTGTTCGAACAACGATACCCCCCAGGCAATAGCCTCTCCTTCTAACCAAAGCGCCCTGAGCTATTACTAGGAACAGCTAGATAAATGCTATGCCCCAGCCATAGATCGTCTAGAAGAAAATGTACGGCTCAGAGATGAGCTGGAGCTCCTGCGCCAGCAAGATTAGCGAGATTCAAGCTGGGGCCTGGGCATACATGCTAGCTGCGAGGAGACGGGGAAGGCCCCGAAGGGACTCGACATCACGGTAAAAGAGCATACCGCTTGGCGCCCGGTAATGGACGTCCAGCTTAGAAGCGAAAAGTATAAGATTATAGAAGGGAGCTGTCACGTCCCATACTTCCGGAAGAAGCGAGTTTTAATTTGCACAAGAGAGAGAGAGAGTTTTACTTTGTCATGCAATACGTATACTCTGTCACCACCGACACTCCGACCGTCCTATACACCAAAGTTGCGCTTCCCTTAGATTTGGTGGATAGTCCTTCACGCCATTCGGATGCAAACAATGTCATCATCATCATAGTTCCTATTCATCCGTGGGAAGCCTACCTAAGGCACTATAATTCGAACTATACCCTCTATAAGGTACGTCGCCTATAATCGTCACCATATTTATAATACGGTCTTTCTTATATGGTACCTTATTATATACTAACTAATAAAGATATAGATACCGGCTTATTCGCTTCGCGGATACGAGTTTTTCACTTAATTAGGTTCACCTAGTTAAGACATAATCAATATTACGGAGTAGATCCAGCTCACCGAAGGGATAAAGTACGACATGGTCATTGAGCTGGAGACAAATAACGATGACGGCAATGGCGGAGAGGGGGTTGGCGAGGCCCCCTCCAAGTGGACCATATCGCTTCCCGAGGATGATCCAACAAGCATGCTAACAGTCATGTACATCGTCCATACGAGGTTCGATCTGGTTCCTGAATATATCAACTCAAGGGGCTTATACGGAATTACTGTCTTGACTGACAAGTACGACCTAACGCATATTCTGCGTCCCTGGGCGAGAGGATGGCCGTCCTAGGTATCAGCGACCAGTGGGTCTTTTACCAAGCGCACGAGGCACCCTCCCGCAAGAGAAAGCGACCGATCGAGAGCTCTGGCGGAGAGGTACAGCATGGCCAAGTCAGAAACAAGCCACTGACTCCATTCGAACAACACGAACAACGATATCCTACAAGGAACAGCCGCTCATTCTAATCAAAGCACTCTTCGGGAATCACCAGCAGAGAGCAGCGTCCTGAACTATTATCAGTAGCAACTAAACAAATGTTGTGCCCTAGCTGTCGCTCTTTCGGAAGAGAATGCAAGGCCCAGAGATGAGCTGGAGCTCCTGCGCTAGTAATACAAGCGAGACTGGATCTCGGATCGTCCCATACACACATTACTCCCCATCTCTATCACGTTACTCCTACACGCTAGTTGCGAGAAGGACACGGACGCCTAGGAACTAGAAGCCGAACTACACCCTCTATAGGGTGCGTCGCCTATGATTGTCACCACATTTACAACACGGTCTTTCTTCCATGATAACTTACTGCATCCTGACTAATGAAAATATGCACACCGGCTCAGCCGTTCCGCGAACACGAGTTTTTCGCTTAGCTACAGGTTTACCCAGTTAGGGCGCATGTACATGAGCTAGATTGGCGCAAGTTATCGCTGAGATTAGAGCATTCACTAATAAAACACCATAAAAAAACCATGGCGCCGAGTAGAATTTGATATATCATTCGTATTCCTTCAACCAAGTGATGTGACCATCACCCGAGGTAAGGGGGAGGAAATGTTAATAGACGTAGACATTCATACCTTCACGTCCAAATAGACAAAAGGAGAGACACCCTAGATCCTGCCTCCTCAAATTTGCATCTACTCTGTCCCGTTATCAAATCCTACCGCACCCCCTCAGGGGCCCTTGACTGCACAGGGCGAACCTAAGAACACGGTGAGGAGTAATATTAAGAATACAGAAACACTACGAGGCATACCGAAAATAACAGCCCAGGTTAGACACGAAAAACGTCTCGTAGAAGTTCTTCACGTAGCAAGGATATCCTGAGCTAACCTACCTTCTAGAGCTTTACACAAGTATGTAGATAATTGTGCATACAGACTCGCTACGACAGCCTGACTTAAAGTCAACCTATTTAGTTGAAGACTACTTGATGAATCACCAGCCATCACTGGAGAGGACTGTCCGGAGTATTCCAAGAACAATCTCGCCTCTCACCGAACATGATCATCCTCGAAGCGAACAACACACTCTTCACCGATACCAATCACACAACACTCAAGCACCGCAAACCTCTTACTCATCCGAATCCATTCAATTCACAATTCCATTCTATAAACTCCAAGGACAGCGCTCTATCCGCCCCTCCGCGAACAGCATCGGGCCTAGCACCTGAGCCATCCATTCCAGTATTATACATAGTGGTAGATTAGGTTACCTTACGTCTGCCCTATCTACCTAGACCTCGAAAAGACGACGGAACTCGCTACCAATCTCAGCAAAACAAGAATCATCAAGAACCTAGGCAGACAGGACAGGACAGAACGCGCGCAGAAAAAAATACCTAAGGTAATAATAATAATAGTAATAATAATAGAAGAACTCGTCAAATTCATGCAAGTTTATGCAATGGTGGTATCATGTCTTTCTGTACAAACACAATGATATGCTCTAGCAGCGCAGCGCAGCAACAAAGGGAATTAGAGAAAAAAAAAGAGGGAGAAGGAACGCGCCCCATGCTTGAAAAAACATTCCCGCCAAACATAGCAGGCCTCGCCGGTTGGGTGTATCTTGAAAAAACGGTGAAAACTGCAAGACTTGACCGGGTCCCCATCTCTTTCTCATCTTTAGACCATTCACCGGCACACGACCGGTATCAGTACCTCGGGTATGGTATCCCCGGTTGTGGCCCTCTTACGCCCCGGGCCCTAATTTGGATAATGACCAGATTTTTATACTTCGCATTAGGTGGTTCGCCTTCCACCCAATATTACTCGCTTCGACCCCTGAGGTCACTCATAAAGATTCGACAAAGGTGACTAGCAGCCGCACGATCCCGACACCAAAACGCCGACATTGTTTCCAGCATTGATTTGCCAACTCGTCAATTTTATTTGGGAACTGGTGGCAATGCCTTGTCGAGACTCTCCCGACTGATCTTCTTCCTTAAAAACTTGAATCCTCCACTACCACCACTACTGTTACTCCTCTTCCGCCTCTCTGCGTACCCGTCGTCGGGTTCTAGGTAACTGGTCTTCGGCGGTGTCGGTGGGCCCTTACCTCCGATCCCGTGAGGTCCTAAGTTGGTGAAGCCATCCTGCCTTTCAGTAGGTGATGGTGTGTAGGGCCGTGATACACTAGCGCTGTCATCTCGACTCCGCCCGCCAACTGAGCCTGCTTCCGCTGTCTCCTCAACAACCGGTAGAACAGCATGCGAATTGGCTCTCGAGCCCGGGGATACAGCTGTCGTTATCTTGCGTTCCGGAACTTGTTCCTCCTTAGCGAGGTCTTTCTCCTTCTTAGTAGCCTTCTTGAGAGCCTTCTCTAAAACAGGATTTGGCTCCGGGGAGTTTGGGCTTCTCATACCTGGAGGCGCAGGAGGAAGATATGAGGGCGCGGGCGGCGCACTGCTAGACCCTGGCGCCTGGAGGGTATCGTGCTTGGTGCGCTCCATTTCGGCAGACGTGAGAACTGCAGCAGCTTCGCGATCAAGCGCATCCCTAGCGGCCTCCTCTGGCGACATTGTGATACCGGACATGAACTTGATAAATCGCTCGCCATACTCCTCAGGCGGAAGAGCCGAGATTTGGGAACGATCATGAGATAAACCTTTCCAGAAGTGCTCTATCTTCTTGATGACTCCATACTGTCCCAGGGGTTAGTTACTGACTTTAGCACGTCTTGTAAATATGAACTAGAAAGAAAAAGAAGAAAAAAGGAACTCACGTGTGTCAAACAGTCGATAACACCGAGATAGTAGACTTCTTCACCCGGGGTATTATCTTCGTGAGTCGCCCGTAAACCACCATCATCGCTGTAGAATAGCCCGCCTCGACTGTGACCTTCGGCTAGCTCTTCCGGCATCTTGCTACTAGTTTGGCCTACAGGGACAGGCCGTTCAGCTTTGATCATTTGTCTCAATTCCCTAGCCTTGCGTGCGTTTTCCAATTTTGACGGTGTCCTCATGAGAACGGAACTGGGATCAAACCCTTCATCCGAAGGACTATCCCCACCAGGGTTGAACACCTGTAAGGTCTTGTCTCGAAGATTCTCCTCATTTCCCTTACGTAAGTCGTGAATTCCAATCAAAAGGGAGTAGTCCATTATCTGCAATTTCTGTAAGAGACGGACGTCACGTTCCAGTTGCTGCAGAAATAGTTGCTTTTTCTGGAGCCCCAACTCAAGATGCCTCTTCCGTCGAAGCCAGTTCAAGTCCTTCAACGTTGCCCGTGGATTCTTCTCAAGGTCTTCTTCTCGATAGTCTCGTCCCACTGTTGAGCCTTTCAGATCGAATGTTGTATGGATATCTCGGTGAGGAGGGAAAAGGTTATTCATGACGACAAAGTGTATCTTCTTGCCATAAGGCATCTTGACCCGATGAAGGCCATAGAATTGGGAGAGCAGCGTGTTTGGGTTGTCCGTCACATGTTGGTAGTAATCCTTCAAGATCTTCCGTAGAAACTTATGTTCCCCGTGGTGGATCGTCTTGATGATGTACTTGTAATCTCTGGAGAAGTAGAAGAAACTACCACTCTTTCCAGGAGAACCGAGCTCGGATAGGATGTATTTGCCTGTGAGTGACATCAAGTAATCCGCAGGGTCCAACCTAAAGAGCGCACGAAGATGCCGGAAGACCCAAGGCGCATAATCCTTAAACTTAAAGTCGTATTTTGCCGAAGGGACCAACTCGTTGCCCGCACTGCTCATGTTAGCATACAATAGTTCAGGATACTTTCTGTAGGGACATACATGTCGAACGTCGATTTCTGCTTAGTTTCGAAGTCGGCATCGGTCAAGGGACGGTCGAGTTTGGCATTCGTACGAGAGACAGATACTCGAATACCAGTTAACATGTTGTAAGCCGTCGTCCAGTTCGCGTGGTTCTCGTCGACTTTGGTTCCAACCAAGACTCTATCGTCATCCTCCTCTTGCTTCTTCTTTTTTGCCCGTTTCTGCCGGTATGCTTCAGCCCACCTTAGTGCATCGTCATCCGGTAGAATCTCGTCGCGGGGTACATCAGAGTGAAGGGAACGTGTATTTCGCCTTCCCAGACTCAGAGACCCCCGTCGTTGTGATGGCCCAGCCGCAGTGGGGGAGAATCGACCGCTAGCAAATGCCGTGTCGTTGCTATCCCTCGAGCCACGTCCAGGTTGAGGTCTAGGCACCTCTAGAGTGTGCCTATGTTTCAGTCCCGTATTAGGTGGCTGAAGCGCTGATGTCGATGCGGAGGCACCGGTCGATGGATAATTCGGAGGTGAAGAAAATCTCTCGAGCGGCGGGGCCCTGTGTTGAGTTGGGTCGGAGTTGGGTGTTGATGGACCCAAAGAAGGGCTGGGTACTAAGTAGCTAGAGGCTGAAGGGTCTGGGGCTACGGGTGCTAGACCGTTCCCGTGAGCACTACCTGCACTTGGTATATCACTATTGTTGAATGAGCCCCGTGGTGGTTCAACATAACTATGTTGCACAGAAACACGAGATGATGACTCGACAGAAGATCGCTTTGCCAGGGATTCGGTTATGCTCCTACGCTGGCTTTCGCTTGCCGAAGATATGCCATTGACAGCAAAGAATTGGCGTTCCGACGAGTTTCTTTCAGACAAAGGCGCTTTCACGCTTGGATATTTCGACTCTGGCCCTGCCGCGGCTGCACCATTCGAGTCCCTACTCGACCTGCCATTGGGCAAAGGAGTCATGCTTGACGCAGCTGGCCCATTCGCATACATTCGCGTCCGCGGGCCGGAGCTGTGCGAGGAATGCGAAGATGAATTGTCGTCGAAGCTCTCATTCGTGTCAATTGCAGTAGATAGTGGCCTTGGGAGGAGGGTTTCTTTGAGGTCCGTCAACTTGTGAAAACCTGGTTCGTGTTGGTTTCCGAGATGAACGACGCCGGCGGTAGGAGCGTATATGGGAGAGTTCTCGTCGTTTACGAATGTAGGCATATTTCGCTTCCGCTGGTCGGGCTTTCGTTCGACTTGGAATCCGAACGAACGCACTTGAAACCCTCGCCCTTGGCTTCGTGTGTCAGTACGGTGCTTGTGTCGGTCGGGCGAGGGAGTTGCAGCGCGTAGTTCTAAGGGGAATCGAATCAAATAATATTGCAGTCGTGTTTGGTGATGTTGCGGTTGTAATTGGTACTACTGAGACCTGAAGATAGGGGGCAGGTTGAAGATGCAGGCGAGATTGTGTTGTCGTGTAAACCAAGAAAGTTGGCAGCTGAGTGGGTTATGGGGGCTGGGCTCCGTTCGATTGGTCCGTTTCAACGTGGATACCGCTTAGTGGAACATCCTAATTGCACAAGCTCAGCCACGCCGTCCGCCTGGATCTCGTATAAGTGAATAAGTGGGACGAATAAGGTCTAGTAGAGTTTATAAAAGGTACATGTTCAAATGATTTGTCACTACGATGCATCTACTGTATACTATTTGATTTGAGTGATGTCTATAGGAATAGTCGCATCCCGATTTTCAGGTGGAAGAAGTCGACTGTACATGTTGTGGAAGACAAAATCTATTTCCTTGTGAAAACGGGATGCGACCTGTCAGGTAGCATTTACTTCAGGTATGTATGCAGCTCCCATCTTACAAGGACTTCTTAAGGGAGTTAAGTCTGGTTTGATATTTGCAGCATGTTACTATAATAAAGCCAAGCCAAAACTTTTAAACGATTTCTAGACTACCTGCGCGGGCTTCACATACGTCTTAGCTAAACCTCAATAGTAGTTGTCCCAATCATTGCATTGAACATCCAGCCGCGTCTTCTGCGTCTTGCGCCAAGGCTACCAAGGCTTGGCAGGAGAAAAGAATACGCCATTATCGCTTAGGTTCATACTAGCAGTTCTCGTCCCGTAATTCTGGGCTCTCTACATAGTGGACCCTTGGACCCCCAAAAGGAACAACGACCTAACACCTAAAGCCACAGTTGGATTTTGACATTATTTCATAAGTCTCCATCTGAGAGGATCATTATGTCATATCTTACAAATCTGATACTCAGCTTCTGTTATTTTGCATATTCCTTAAGTCGATCTGTCTATCTCTCAGAGCAGTGGATAATGCAGTCGACAATCACATTTTATGCGGCGTATATTTACAGAATGTTGGGTCTGCGGTCCTCAATTTCCGATGTTATGCATGCCTCCTGTCAAGGGAAGAATCTGAGCTCAGCATGCCGACATGCCGACATGGTCCAGTTTTGAAGATTTGAGAAATCAATTTAATGCGGCTCCAGCCACAAAATTAATTAAATGTTCAGCTCGACAAGGTGTAACCAACTCCCCCTGTTGCTCTTCTTGCTGTGCCGGCTCTCCGAGACACAGGACTTACATGTATCCACGGATCTCCAATGCTGACGTACAGCCTCATCAAAAGAGAATTTCAAGCTGACGAACACCAATGTCCGCACATATAGACTCATTCATATTTTATAAATAGTCGAGAGGAGTCTAGGAAGAAGGGACCATCCTCCAAACGGAGATACATTACAATGTTGAATAGCCATTGCCCGTACTGTCAGCCCCGATAGTGCAACCCGGGTCCATCCAGACAGCAAAGGAGTTCCATTTCTTGGGCCAAAGCCAAGCCAACGACACGCATCACGGGCATCGGTTATTATGCAGATCATGTCGGTCCCGTAAGGGAAAAGAGTTGTGGTATGAAGATCCTTCTTTCGCTGATCCGCTCTCCATAGGCCGCATATCCGGAGTCCACACGAGGGGTCAACCCCGAGGAGTAAGTGTGATCGCTTAAAGCCCGCTGCGTAACTGGCCTACTCTCGGGCATTAGGGCGGGAAGAGAGCCGACTTCCGGTCCCGCGACACGAGCCCAACGAAGGCACCTAATCACTTGAACTATGCGCAATAACAAATTCTTCAGTTTTTGGGATCCAGTTGCTTTCCTATCACGCGTTTAGGAAGATGTTGCCGTGTTCATTGTCATATTTATACCCCAATTTGGGTCATAATGTTTGGTGTACAAGCACCGCATGCTCATAGGTCTATGCATTGCAAATTTGAGACAGTATAGACCCACGGTAGTAGGTTGTCAAGACAGTATCCCATGCAGTCTTCAGCGATCACATCCAAGTAGGCAAGTCCGCAAAGAACCTAGCATCGTGATCCTAGTCGTCGACCTCCCATGTACGAGCATGAGTATAGTAGAAAGGGGATTTCTCATATAAATCATTTTCGTACCCCAACTCCTTCCAATGCCTTTTGCGTATGTACAATATAGTACACGTCTATATAACCAGAAGACCAGTTAGACGCACCGAATGGCGAGGGCAACCAATCTATGTCTTCTTAGATCCAGGCATATCACCAGATCCTTCAACGGCCATCATGTTCGCGCCCTCCTTTTCTAACCGTTCAAGGGTCTTTTTCTTCTGGTAGTCGGCAACTCGGTATCGTTTGAAGTACGTCACCTACATACAATGCCAGGTAAGGTTAGCCATGTTCTTTCAATATATTATGATATTCTTGGAACAGAGAGGGGAATAAGAGGCAAGAACATACCCAAGCACTAGCACAGTTCCCTTCGAACGCCTTGTTCTCTTGCGCACACTCCTTCTCGGCAATCTTCTTGCCATCACCGTTCAGCGAGTCAATGACATCGTGCTTGTCCAGACACTTGTAGAAGTTGTCGCGCGCATCCCAACACTGCTTGCGCTCTGTCCTGTCCGGCGCCCGAGCTCCTGTGCGTACCTCCTCTTTGCGCTTCTCGTCGGCCGAGGTGAATAAACCGAAGAAGCCCATGGTAGAATTTTGGGTGTCTGGCGAGTCGCAGCTAAGGTTGAGCTATTCGAATGAGTAATGGGCTCACGGCAGATTTGATTAGAGGGTTTGAGGTAATCGTCTTTCTGGAATGACGTCGTTAGGTGCGAAATTGAAATTCTTATCGAAGCTATCGTCGAAAGCTATCCAAAATTGATGGCGACAGGCGGAAGCAGGCCGATTATGTAATGCGACCGGGACTTGAAGAAAAGCTTAAGAGCCTTACCCAATCGGGCTTCGCCAATCTTAATCCTAACCAGATTAGGTAAGAAGCCCCCTGCGTCACCCTTTTTTCCCATCATACGGCCCCGTCATCCCGGGACTGGTTTGATTTTTGGCGGACAATTGGCAGGCGTCGGCAAGGCGCATGGCTAGCCTAACTTTCAGCAAATTAATAATTACTAACGCATATGATCCTAAGATCTTGACGGCATTTTCTTATCTTACGATCCGAAACCTCGAATTTTGATGTTTACCATCATCTAGAAATAACGTGTCACACCAGAAAATCTACTGAAACTACTATCTAGACATGGTGGCCATATAGCGCGGCGTCGAAACCAAACCTCAAGAATTCGACTTCTCTTCTATCCACTCCTTCACGAACCGTTTTGGCCGCATCCAACGAACTTCGCTCCAACCTGTTCTCCTTTAAATTCCTTCATATTAGACCTTCAACATGGCGAGGCGAAGAAGACCGCCACGGGCCGGCGCCGCGAACGAGCTCCCACCTCTACGCATCCTCGGCCAGATCGCGGCTTTGCAAAGCATATACTACGCGGCAGCGCTAGTCCTGATGCTCTTCACATCTTTGGTCGCCGGGACGCGATTTAGTCTAGACCTTATTTTCGGGTGGGCGGAACTGCGCGGCGACACAACGCAAGGGTGGCTGATGGGGTTTGTCTGGCTATGCTGCGCCGGTGTTACGTTCGTCTCCCTCCTTTTCGGATCTACGGGGAGTAATATTGACAAATATGATCATGCAGTATCATAGCGATGGTAGTCCTGATAGGACGGTCGAAGCTTGTACTCGATTTTGCGCTTTCCCTTCACTTCATCCACCTCCTCATTGTCACGTTCTATACGAGTTTTATACCACGAAATGTTGCCTGGTGGGCTACGATGGTTGTTTCGAGCGTTGTGACGGTCACAGGAGGTACTTACGGTTGCCAGTGGAGAGAACTACGACCTATCAGTTTTGGAGGCAATGCGAAGAACAGTAATAATGGAGAGGGCAGCGCCGTAGCTGCCGCACAGAACGGAACTGCCGCCGGAGAACAAGGCGACGAGGAGATGGGCTTCTCGAGAGGCCGTGGGAGAGGCCGAGGAAGAGATGGAGCAGGTGAATACGAAATGGTTGGAATAAAAAATACCGGAGACAGGTAGTATCTGGCCCCTATTTGCTATGGTGTTGAATAGGTCATGTTCCGGCGATCTCCGGCGGTCTTGTATGAATATTGCATTGCATGGCGTTGGTCCGGTTAGAAATACTAATGTGAGCTCAGAAGCTCCGGAACTTGTTGAAAAATACCTCATCAAGATCTTGTATTAGTTACGAGGACAATAATGCTATTGACGGGGGGATGCCGTCTGTACGAGTATTGGGAAGTCTAAGTAAGGCGTAGTCAATACTGTGCCCTTCATTTCTCAGCGTGCCGGCATCAAAACATAGGTATTCACGACTTATATGGCTACCTTTTAGTTGAACACCCGGGACCAGAAATTGGATCAAGCTAGGGGACATATTCTAGCGGTCTATAGGCGCCGCCTTGTCTCGGAGACATATATTCCCCTTTGGAGTTCCACATGGTATATAGGTACTAAGATGGAACCAGATCTTAGCGAAAATTTCGAGGTAAGGCCAGCCTAGACACAGAACTAGATGAATCATACAATCGGTGTCGTCCGACATCGCCAGCTATCAAAAACAGAATATAAATTTCGATGCCAGCGCTACTTCAACGAGTCAAACAGGAATTAACTGTAGGCTCGCTAACGGATGAAAGGAAGGTCTGCCCAGGCCTATAGGGAGCACGGCGTACTACGTTACACATCAGTACCGTCTATTCGCTATTCGAAATACAGTTAGCTCCTAAATGACCTCAGAATAGCTACACTGGTACCTGCCCGATTACCCGGTATACGCCATTACCCCACCACCCCGCCATTGGATTCATTAAGGTCTGCGCGCATCGGAAGGAAAATATTGACTCTTATCGTCTTTCGTTGCTCTATTATTCGAATATACCGTCCTAATTCTGCCCACCATGGCTACGATTGTGTTGGGTGTTCAATGGGGAGAGTAAGGGTTCCAAGTTCTCAATTCTTATTCTTTTCTACTAATTGGTCTTCTTAGTGAAGGGAAAGGTGAGTTTTTAGCTAGTGATATGTACTTGCATATCATATATATCTAGCATCACCTTATAATGACTCTTCTCACGCGCCTCTCATAGGCAAGCTTTGCGATGTCCTCAGCTCCGAGGTTCAGATTTGCGCCAGGGCCACTGGCGGCAGAAACTGCGGCCATAGTATGTACCTACTTACCTTCATATAGACAAGAAACTAGCGTATTAATTATTTCTTTAGCTGTTGTTATTGAAGGGACGTCCTATGACTTGTATGAGCCCCGATTCACTTCGAGCACTTGGTAAGACGAGTTATCTAACTGTCCAAAGTCATATGCTACCGTCAGGATTATTACACCCTTCAACAACAAACCTAATTGGACCTGGTGTCGTCCTTCACGTGCCTACGTTCTTCTCTGAGCTCGCTACCGTTGAGGCCAAGGGTGTTCAGAATGCCCAACAGAGGCTCAAGGTCTCGACGCGCTGCGCACTAAACCTCGATCTTCATGCGGCCGTGGATCGTCTTCGCGAAGGACAGCTCGGCAAGAACAACATTGGCACGACAGGTAAAGGTATTGGTCCTGCATACAGTTCCAAAGCCGAGAGGAGTACCGTGCTCCTAGCCGATCTGCTTGATGACAATGAATTCGGAGACAGGATCCGGGCTATGGAGAGAGATTACAAGCTAAGGTACGGAGGTAACTTGGATGGATATGAAGTTGAGGCAGAAATCAAGGAGCTCGAGGTAAGTATTTTGCCTTTTTGAATGTCCTCCTCTAACCCTTCAGAACTTCCGTGAGAAAATCCGTCCCTTCGCCATAGACGACGTCGAATTCCTCGCAGAAGCCCAAGAACAAGGGAAGAAGATCCTTATCGAAGGCGCACAATCAGCCTTATTGGATATCACGTACGGCACCTGGCCATTTGTGACTTCCTCCTCGACCACATTCGGTGGTGTGATGGCCGGCTTGACCCTCGACCCCCGAAAGGTGGATTCCGTCATCGGCGTCCTGAAGGCATATACTACCCGAGTCGGGTCTGGACCCTTTCCCACAGAAGATTTCGGCGAGGTAGCCAACAAGCTCCAAGAGATAGGTCGTGAGTTCGGTGTTACCACGGGACGCAGGCGTCGCTGCGGGTGGTTGGACTTGGTCTCCTGCAAGTACTCCCACCACGTCAACCACTACGACGCTCTCAACCTCACCAAACTCGACATCCTCGACACGTTCGAGGAGATCAAGGTCGGCGTAGCTTACAAGCACCCCGACACCGGCGAGATCATCAAGGGTTTCCCTGCGAGCGCGAAGCTCCTGTCCAGAGTCGAGGTTGTATACAAGACCTTGAAGGGCTGGAATACCACGACGACGGGTATCAAGAAGTTCGCCGACCTTCCCAAGGAAGCCCAGGATTACGTCACCTTCATTGAAGACTACCTCGGTGTCAAGGTTAAGTGGATCGGGTGCGGTCCTAACAGGGACGACATCGCGACTCGTTAACAAGTTCACGAATCATATTTCCAACGAGACTAGCCTTCTATCTATGCTTCATATACATAATATGCAATAGAATAGAACGCCGAGAGGGGTCCGAGAGATAGAAGATATTTCCGACGTTGATTTTACTGAACGAATTTCCAGTCTCTACATACACGAGAAGAGCATTCCTGGGGTTGGCGGCTGAGTTTGCTTAGAAAAGAACTGCATTACAGACATCTTAGATTCTAGAGTCAAGTGCTCTTTTAGATCTAGATTTGGCAACGGGCTACTGCATAGAGGGTTGAAGAACCGGTGCTGGTCTAGACGATGAGACTTTAAGAACGCCTGTAGAGGATGAGGGTGGGCGAGATTAGAAGATCTTCATAGTACTGCATATAGAGAAAACCCGATGTTTTAGCACGAGTCTCTGGAGTTACATGCGAATTATTTAACTTGTCAATATCTGTTTTTGCTCTATTGTGCTCATATGTAGGTCGTATCGAAAATAGAAGGACTGTCAGGAGAATTGTATTTGAAACCTTCATCCATGAGAAATCCCACCAGGACAACTAGACTCTCGAAAACGACATTCTTCACAACCTCATATTCAATTTAATATATAAACCTCTATTATGTCTACATAGGTTTGCTGGTAACCCTACCAATATATCCGGACCCGAAGACGCCAAACGCCACCCATAACCTCAACATCAACATCAAGCAGGCTCAGAGTTATCCCTCCTCTCATCCTTAGCCGTCTGAGCCCTACGCCTTCCTGCTACCTCTGAGTCGCTATATCTTTTTGGTCTAGTACTCTCGCCAACCGAAAGCATACGAACGACTGTGTCAGCTGTACCCTGGCTATCTTGACTGCTATGCCTGGTTTCGAGGCAGTCCGGAGGACAGAAGGGATCCGAGTCCCCCGGCTCACCTTGAGTTTCCGACCAGGTATTTGGATGACAGGACTCTGGGCTAGTATCTTCATTTGGCTTCTTCGCAGCAGTCGCACTGCCAACCTCCGGTGTAGATAACAAGATCTCAGTTACCTTGATAGCGATTGTAGTTGAACCACGGCCATTAGATGCTGACGTGGGAATCACCGCCGTCTCGACATCAGGAGAGAAAGTTAGTGATCGGGGAGGCCTGACCGGTAACTCTTGTCCATCGTCATTTATAGGAACCAGCTTCGGGCCGTACATAAACTCAGGTGTTTTGCTAATCGACGAGACCCGACTTGGAGGCGAGATGGACTCTTGCCTTTTCAAACTCGACTCACGTGTCAGTTGCGACGGGCTACCAGGTTTCTCTGGAGACTTAGCAGAGAGGGCACCAGTATCGGGAGTTCCAGACGCTAAGTGAGCCACGCGGGCATTTTCTGAAAGACCATCATCTCGCGAGTCAATTGAATCCCCACTATTGCGCTTGATTGCCAATGGCTTGGGATATAGGCTATTCTTGCCCTCATTGAGAGTGGTCGAACACTCAGGCAGAATTTCAATTTGGGATAATGAGAGAGATGGTCGACTTGCACTGGGCTCTTCAGCGAGTTCATCTGGGGATGTGATTTCATCCGGTGTAGTGACTTCTGACAAGCGGCTTCGCTGTCCCCTCCGTCTTTGCCCACGCCGCAGAGACGGCCTAGACAGCGGGCTTACGATACCGGACGGTGGACCTGACGACGATGGCGTGTTGAACGGTATAGTTGGAGGCATGTTGAGCGCTGTTGACTCGGGCGTCTCGTTATTGGGGCTCGTGGGACCAGTATGAAGTGGTGTTTGCGAAACAGGAGAACTTCCTGAAAATCCATTTGAGGATCCGGACGTTCTGGAGGTCTGGTCCAGGCTCCCCCTGGATGAGAGTCGGTCAAGTTCTGCTGTAGCAATCATCATACTCGCCATAGCTAATGGGTCGAAGTGATGCCCAGCGGCACGTGGAGTACCTGCGTTGGTAATGTTCGACTCGGGAGTGTTAAATACTGGCGTCTCTTCGCCAGATGACGGCCAAGCATCCATAGACTCACGGGCCAGGCGCCGGCGCTCCTTGCTATTTCGTGGGGCGGGGAAATCAGATTGAACCGAAAGATTAGATGATCCAGAGCGCTTGAATTTTCGACCAAGCGACCGAAACCGCATTGTGACGAGGTTGCGAACATGGAAGAGATGCCGATGCTGATTCTCATTTAGCTTAAAACGCAATCGTGTGGTCTGTTCTTGACTGTCTCCAGTCTAAATGCCACACTAGTCAGCAGATTCAAGTACCTATGAGACTTATCAGTCCTTACTTTGGGTCTTGGTAGCGACTTGTCAAAATCTTCCAATTGGTGCTGAAGTTCCGGACAAGAGTTGGCCGCATGTTTCTGAATAACATGAAACTGCGCATCATGCTGCGAGAGATACAAACACGACTTATTGTCAGAAACGCCGTCGCTGTCGGTGCCACTACTACTACCGCTATTGATGTCATTGCTGTCATTAGCTGCTGGGAGAAGGTCGTCGCCATGTGGAAGGGGAACATAGTTCAAGTTCGACGCCTCCGACACGTCGTGTTTTCGGCGGGGCTTTCTCTTTTCCCAAGTCTTGTCCCAATCGATAGATCCGGATGTAGAGGACCTAAGCTTCCGAGAGCTTACGGACAGATCTGTACTACGACTTGATTCTTTCAAGTCGTTCAGCCCATCTCGTACTCTTTTCGAAAGCTTATCGCTCTCCGAACTTTGGGGCCCATCAAGGCCTGTTCCTGATTGTGCAGTCGATCGATTTCGCCTAGGAGGTTGCAGCACAATCATCGGGTAGGTTAAGTTTGCAACTGCCTCAACCTTGTCTTCCAAGTCTTGAGGAACAGCTGGTGTGTTTTGTGTAGCCAACTCGGCCTCTGCATTAAGACAATTTGAACAATTTGAACGGTAAACGGTAGACAGCCAAACATATATCAATTCGTCCTCGGCACCACGTTCCTGACGGCATTTGGGTTTCTGGGACTCAACCGGGTTCGGACTGACCGGTGTGAGGGTCCAATCTCTACAAGTCTCGGGGGGCCGACGCGTCTGGCAAGGGGAACAGGCTCCGGACGTAGCCAACCGCAAATGAAAGCTGTGCGGTTGAGTGGAAAAGAGCCAATGCTCATCCTCATATTCTCGACTGTTCTCCTTCCAATGCTGTTCGGTCGGTGCCGATTTGCAGCTGTGAGAGTGGCATCTATGAGGAGGATATTTGCCGCTATTGGAGTGTCCCGTCGAGTTGGGCGAGAGTAGATGTTGCCCGGGGGTGAGCAGTGAGTATCCATGCCGTATTGCATACATAACGAGGGTCTCATGACTCTTCAGGTCTGTGCTTTATGAAGGGGGTTTTGATGTGCTTGAAGAAACACGCAAGGCGACGACGGATACGGAAACAAAAGGCTTTAAAAATGAATCGCCACTTGGTGAGAGCAGATGGCATGGTTCTAGGTGTTTAGGTCTTGTTATTTGGAAGGGCGTTAAGGGGACGAGAGGGTAAGGTATGTTAATGGAGAGAGAAGATGTACATGTAAACGGAAGTTCAGTACATTCAAGTTTCATATCTTCAATGTTTCCACCGCCTGGGAGTGATATCATCTACCGACCAGGGCAGCTTCTATTGTAGAACTGACCTCCATGGTTCTTACCTCATACTACTCGAGAGCTTCTAGATACATAGAGAAGGCTCAGCTAGTGGTACGTTGACACCTACCTGGCTCATCGGCCTTATGTACCTATTGGTAGAGAAAGCGCACTTAGGAACAGTGCGCTGCGTCAGGAACGAGTTGACTGGGTTGCGGAATGAGGCACTGGTAGCGATCAGACATGGTATATGAGTTGGGATCCAATCTGGGGACATGATTGAATACAGAATATTATCCTCGAGGTGCTTGCTTACTTCTTTCCCTTCAATTGTGAAGTTTATTTCCAGGTTAAGGTTGTCTCAGATCCCGGTTAAAACCATGTGGCTTTGCAAGTGGCTTGAAGCTACTCGCTTCCGTCATTAACCGAATGTCACTACCGACTATTTCCGCCCCATTGGAATGCCGAGGCCGCTGTATCGGAGAGCATCACTGTTTGTCGACAATCGTCGGTTCTCAAACTCGGCCCCACAATCATCTCCATTGCCCGCCATGGGCAGCTCCAAATCCCCTTGTACTCCTCTCAATTTCTCCCAATTGAGAGTGCAGTCATGTTCCGTCTAGCAGTAACGCGGGTCTCGAGACCATTGGCCGCCTCCATAAGGCAATGGCAACCTCTTAGGGGCTATGCCACGGCTCCTAAATCTCTGTTTGATTGGCAGGACCCATTGGCAAGCAAGAATCTATTCACCGAAGAAGAATTGGCTATCTCGGAGACGGCGGAGCGGTATTGTCAGGAGCAATTGCTCCCGCGAGTCCTACGTGGGTGTTATTGATTCCAATCTGCATCTTGTGGGGTATTGAATCTTGTTCACTGATTGCAAACACGCATAGAGGCGTACCGTGACGAGCACTATGACCCCGCTATATTGCTTGAGATGGGCGAACTTGGTCTCCTCGGCGCAAATCTGCAGGGTTACGGCTGCGCTGGCGCATCGACCGTGGCATCGGGCCTAATCACCCGGGCCGTCGAACGAGTCGACAGCGGATACCGATCGGGTATGTCGGTCCAATCCTCGTTGGTTATGGGTGGCATCTACGAGTTCGGGACTACGGAGCAGAAGGAGAAATACTTGCCCGAGATGGCAAAAGGTAAACTCCTTGGCGCGTTCGGGCTCACCGAACCTAACCACGGTAGCGATCCGGGATCTATGGAAACGACAGCGCGGCCGCACCCGACGAAAAAGGGCTATTTCCTTCTGCGTGGCTCCAAGACATGGATTACGAACTCGCCTATTGCTGATGTGCTAATGGTATGGGCTAAGCTCCAAGAGACGGGCAAGATCAGGGGATTCCTCATTGACAGAAAAGATTGCCCGCCCGGCACGCTGGAGACGCCAGCTATCAAGAACAAAACAGGACTCCGGGCTAGCATTACCGGCATGATTCACATGGATGATTGCCCTGTTCCGGAAGCAAATATGTTCCCTAATATCGAAGGTTTGAGCGGTCCATTTACATGCCTAAATAGTGCCCGGTATGGTATCTCCTTTGGCACTATGGGTGCCTTAGAAGACTGCATTGCCCGGGCACGGGAGTATGCCTTGGAGCGTAAGCAGTTTAAGGGCAACCCCTTGGCTAAATATCAGCTCGTTCAAAAGAAGCTGGCGGACGCTGCAACAGACGCTGCGTATGGTGTGCTGGCGGCGATTCAAGTTGGCAGACTCAAGGATGAAGGAAAAGCTACGCCAGAGATGATCAGCATGGTAAAGAGGCAGAATTGCGATCGTGCACTTGTAAATGCGAGAGCGTTGCAGGAAATATTCGGCGGAAATGCTGTCAGCGATGAGTACGGCATAGGAAGACACGTAGCCAACTTATTCGTAACTCAGACTTATGAAGGGCAGAGTGATATTCACAGTAAGCCAAGCCATATTTGAATTCATCGGTAATTGCTAATACAAGTCTAGGCCTCATCCTTGGAAGAGCCATAACTGGAATACAGGCTTTTGTATAACCATTGTGAAGGCCACCGTGATGCCAGGACATACCCCAGAAAGTAGATATACTACGCCATGTACGTCTAGCATATTGTTATATATTTCAATATTGAGCTGATACCTCGCTACGAGTTTATGGGTTACAGCAAGCCCAGGCACAAGCGAATGCCTACAGCAAATGGTTCTGCCCAAATCCCCGTTACATGAAGAATGTTAGCCCGGTATCTACCTAGATCCATCTATTGCCCTTCTTAATCATGATTGCGTACTTCCTTAATGCTCGATCGATTAGCACTCGCCATCATCATTGTGTAATAACTAGCAAACATCATCTGTTCTCAAATCGTAGCAATAACTACCTATGTAGGCTACACCGGATATATCTCATTATCTGGACATGTTTAGTTATGCGTCACGACTGGCCATCAAGGTGACCAGCAGGTATTAGTCAAATGTTGTTACCGCACACACTTGGGAAGTGGAGTCATAAACTCAACCTGACTATGCGATTCATGCAAATATCACTGCTTCTTTCTTCATAGAACATCAGTGAATCGCCAGCATGAGTAATGCAGATGGCAATTGCTCACAGCTGAGGCGAAACTGCCTTTGTCGGGTGGCAGAAGTTCAGGCGAGTTCAAGCAGCTCGGCGTTAGCAGTTAGGTACCTAACTTTTTAGGCTGGGATTGGTCCGAGTGGTGGCGGTGTGGAGTTTGCACCTGCCGTGTAACCAGACAAGCCTAAGGCGCCGTTTCTTCAGACCCAATAGGCACAAGCCGGCGTCTTCTAATTGGTTAAGTTTAGGCTTAGCTTTCCCATTTTCACCACTCGTTTTACCAGTAACGATCAAGACGCAATAACTGAGCCACTCTCAGCCACTCGACTTGGAGATCGCACAGTGAGTGAGGTTTTGATTGGGTCAAGTAAAAACGGGTGCTAGCGCCTGCATTTTCTTTGTAACGTCCCTGGCCTAAGGTGACTTGGTCCGTGCTGATTTTAATGTTCCCATTCATTCCGTCACCTGAAAGACCTGCCTGACTTTCCTTCTCCCCGCTACCAACTTTCGCATTCATCACGTCGACGAAGCCCGTCCAACGTTATTAATAATAACCACGCCAACATCCTTCTTTCGACTTCATCTTCTTGGAGACTAATTACAGTCACCTGGACTTCCACTCTCTGGTATGTCGGCTCTATTATTTTTCCTTTACTAATTCTCGTCTACTGGTTTGCAATCTTGTCTTTGCAACTCCATCCATTTCTCCCGCATTCCATACTGACCGCAAGTATAAATAGCATTTTCTCCAAAGCAGAGACATCGCCTTCGAGCAAGGAACACAAACACATCACCGCACAGATCTTAGCAATGGCTTTGAAGCGCATCAACAAGGAACTCGCAGACTTGGGCCGGTATGTCGAACTTTTTCTCCCTTATCAAGGCTGGCGTTTGGTGATACTGCTTGTCTCTATTTTGAGTGAGCCCAAGGTGGGGCCGCAATGTAGAAGACGGAGCGGGGTCTTCTTGCGTGACAGCCTCACATGAAAAAAATCACAGTCGATTACCACTTCTATAGATGTTGATAATGGCGTTGCTGACATATTTTTCCACAGTGACCCTCCCTCGTCGTGTTCTGCTGGTCCCGTCGGCGAAGATCTGGTAGGCATCACATCGTCCTCCCCCACCATATGGCAAGCGTTGGAATATCTGCTGCTGCGAAGCGACGATACCACAACACCTATTTTGTCGAAACTAATCGCATCATGAACTATGCTGACGTCTCGTTCTTACAACAGTTCCACTGGCAAGCGACGATCATGGGACCCGTAAGCCACATCCGCTCCCCTACTCTTATCCACTGTGTAATACGACTTTCATGTCGTGTGAGCCGTACGGCTAGCTGTTATGCTAGCAGTGTTGGCGCCTCAGATGGAAACTTTGTCTTGCACGTTGGTTCATAGTGCTAACTAGGTATCTCAGGGTGATTCGCCGTACGCCGGAGGTGTCTTCTTCCTCGCCATCCACTTCCCGACAGACTACCCCTTCAAGCCCCCTAAGGTCAACTTCACCACTAAGATCTACCACCCCAACATCAACTCCAATGGCAGCATCTGCCTGGACATCTTAAGAGATCAATGGAGCCCGGCATTGACCATCTCCAAGGGTAAGCTTGCCTATTTTCTAATGGCATATGCTCGTGCTAATCCTCTGAACAGTCCTGCTCTCTATCTGCTCCATGCTCACCGATCCTAACCCCGACGACCCTCTTGTCCCTGAGATTGCACACGTTTACAAGACCGACCGTGCAAAGTACGAAGCTACGGCTCGTGACTGGACCCGCACTTATGCCACCTAAGATGGTTCGTAACGGAAACTCGCCGGCAAAGCATAGGACTCGATATGGGAGGCGGTGAGCATAGCACTTATTGGTAGTGATACCGGAAGAGAAGGGATATAGGCTTTTCTCCCACTCTAAGCAATTCGATCTGCGTTGCTGGTGTCTCTGTCCATTCGTCGCTGTGGCTTAGTACACCTCTCGATGAACTTTTGAGCACACGATTTCAGGGAATGACCTAGAATGACCTGCTAAGAAAGATGAAGTTTACGAAGATAGGCATGAGGTTACGGAGTTGTCTGGAGGAACTCGGGCTTTGCATTTCAACCCTCTTGACAATGAACCCAGACGTTTTATAATGCACGTTTCCCTTCTCCCTGCGTTGGTCTTCTCGTGAAAAAGGATAATCTGAGTCTTTCGTAACTCACCTTAGTCAATTCATAGGACTTCAGTAGATGAACCCTTAGCTATCATCAGCCGTGTCATCGACATGATCACATGTGATTGGTATTGTCAAGTCCATATCCACTCCAAGTGCTTACATCGTAATCTAAGCCAGGGTGCCGAAGCTCCCTCCCGGCCAACCAAGATTCTTTTACCAGGATGTTTCGGTTTTCGCTTCTTGGACCAAATATAGGAAACAATCCAAACATCACGAACCCCTAATCGAATGATAGACTTATACTCAAGTATTGTTTTTTACTCGGTCATACGGCAATGGGACGGTTTCGCGAACAGTAAGTCGAGTAGTAGTACCACAAATGGATAATCCTACGACAGACAATGGCAGTACAAATATAGACACTGCAAAGATTAGACGACCGGGTTTCTGCATTGCAGTTTGTAGGATCTAGGAGGATCTGCTTCTTTCCAACGTGCATTCATGTGGCTTGGAAACACGAGAATAGCGGCGTGGGGTAATAGCTAGATATTTTGAAAAGTTCATAAGGATAGGGAATCTTGATCTGATGCATGTGATATGGATATCTAGATACCTACCGTCATCTATATTGAACTTCTTGCTGTCTGCTCGTGAGATCTACTCTGGGATTTGGCACATTAAGTGACCCCCTACAATGCCGCGACACATGGGTACTCTTTGACATGTCGAATCGAATCGTCATTCAGTTTGTGATGTGGATTCGAAACGCCCATCGGAGAACTTTCCATTACCAAGCCATCGAGTTGACCTTGTTCGTGTGTAACAAGTCGAAGGGGCGTTGCATGCATTTCGAATCGGGCGGTTCCCATTTTAGACCTGGAGTGGAGTTGATTCGTGAGCCGCTTATTTAATCGCTTTGCAAACCATGTCGTCAATCTGCCGAGAAAGTCCGGGTTTGAATTTAGGTAGTACCTAGGTAGCTTAGCTAATAATGCCTATCCCTATTGCATACTACAAATATTAAAATCTCCCTATCTACATATTAAACTATTAAAACGAGGTGCTGCCCCCATTTCTACTATTTGATTTGAATTTTATGTCGATAGACTGCGAGGCCTGAGACCATCCACTCAATTCATTGACGTTGGCGCAACGTGTCAGGCATGAAATCGACCAGCGCTTGTCCTCTTTTGCTACAGAACCTGGGCGGCTCGAGTCTCGAATGTGTCAAGGACCCCTGACGAAACATTCTGAGGCGTAGGCGCCGGGCATCATTTATTAATGGACCAATGAAAACTCCGGCCTCAACATTGACTTCTCCACATTTCAAACTGAAGTCCAAGCCTCATCCCCCTCACTCCCCTGTTCCTCGCCATTCTTTCTTCTGGTCTTCTACGTACCTACACTCTGTGGAGCCCAGGTTACGAAGAGTTCCAACTTGGATGATGATTGCGCAACGCATCTCATGTCTGGCTTGTATCGAGACGTATCGTCACGATGGGCAATCGTGCCATTACCCACATCTTGATCCTTGTTAAGGATCTGAATATCAGACATGACTAGGCTGGTCCGGGAGAAGAGAACGGGACAAGATATCGAAGAACAAGAAGTATTCTTTGCTCAATACAGTCTCCATGGATAGCAAGTGCTATCTGTTGGATAATACCACATTTGAATGTCTAAACTCTCATTTTCTCTACACCGTTATGAGTACGCTGAATACCTATTGAAACGCTTCATACCAAACACAGAGGTCCAACTTATGGACCTGGTCAAGTCGCGTCCTAAGTCTCATTCAAGCTTCAAAGCTTTCGAAACCAATTGTGGTAAGGCTGGAACCGCTTCGGGGCCAGATCGAGGACCCATTCACCAAGAACCCCTGGCACTCGTTACTTGTACCCAGCTGCAGGAGTCTCAACTACGCAATCCCTCAGCTTGATGCGTACTCGTCTCAAGTTACCGGTACCTAGGTTCCATATTCGTCGCCCCTTGTATTTTCTTCTCTATACCCCCAAGGTCATATCATTCTTGTCCTTTTATTCCTGTAAAGTATCTCTCCTTTCGCTGTGATTCTTGAGCTTTGCAATACCAGGGCTTTTGAAGCATTTCATCACCTAATAGCTCGAGCTGCGGTAGTGTTGACGTTGACCACCCCTGGCGCATCCTTGTACCCAGGTATGATCTACCAGAAAATGGCCTGATGTTCTTATTCTTGGCGGCCTTCCATAATATCCACTGACTTCCCGCCTCTTGCATGAGATCTTCGGAACCCCTTCTCTCCTTTCCCTTCGTTTCCTCACAAACGCTTTACCGTCCCTTTTCGTTGTCGTAGGTGCGCTGTGCGATTCTTGCGTTGGCTGACAGGCGGCTGCGATAGCAGGCTTCCGGCTCAACTATACATTCTTTTGGTCGTCTCCTGCGCCCGTCACCTCACCGATTCTTTCCTTCGATGGCCTTGTGCCCGTTCAGCAGGCTCTGAATTAGAATTTAACTGTATTATCCGTACCGAGGGACGCGATTCCGGAATAATTCAAAAGTCTAATAGGAGAAGAGGAGGTATTGGTGGTGTTCGGATTGGTACCCGCGCGAAAAAGATTCGAGGGTATTTGGAAGGCTAGGAAACGAGTCTACACCGGAAGCGATATTACACCCACGACCGCAAAAGAGTTCATACGAAGCGTTCCGCAATCAAGATGTCGTACTACGAGGCTAATCAGTATCCGGTGGAGAAGCCGTCGGAGAGGTCAAGATGGACGCCATTGACAAGAATGTTACTCTCGGGAGAGATGACGCAGGAACGGCAGAAGGAGTTGACGATGAGGGAAAAGTTCGATAAGTGGATGATCAACGAGGGTTACCGAAGATTGTTGGTGTCACTGTGAGTCTCCTTTACAGGACAGATGCATTAACCAGTTTATTAGTTTCGTCTTCGTTTTCATGGTTCTCCATGCCTTCGTTTTCGCATTTGGCTTCGTCAACTACGCCGTCAAAGACAACCTGCAAGTAGCGCGAGATACTTTTGGGCCGACGTACATGATTGCAAGATCGGCAGCACTGGTACTTCATGTGGATATCGCCATGGTTCTGCTGCCGGTCTGCAGGACGTTTATCTCGATCGCGAGACAAACGCCCCTGAATGGTATCATCCAGTTCGACAAAAACATCACGTTCCACATTACTACCGCGTGGTCCATCTTTTTCTTTTCCTGGGTTCACACGATTGCTCATTGGAATAACCTGGCACAGATCGCTGCTAAGAACAATCTGGGCTTCTACGGGTTTTTGGTTGCAAACTTGGTGTCCGGTCCGGGCTGGACAGGTTACATCATGTTGATTGCGCTCACGGGGATGGTATTGACTTCGTACGAGAAGCCGAGACGAGCAAACTACGAACGATTCTGGTACACGCACCACCTGTTCATCATTTTCTTCTTCTTCTGGTCGTTCCACGGCGCTTTCTGCATGATTCAACCCGATACCGCGCCCTTCTGCGTTTCGATTGGTACCTCTGCCATCGGTGTCTTCTGGCAGTACTGGATGGTTGGAGGGTTTACTTACCTAGCCGAGCGAGTCGCGCGTGAATTACGTGGTCGCCACAAGACCTACATCTCGAAGGTCATCCAGCACCCTAGTAACGTCTGCGAGATTCAGATCAAGAAAGAGAACACGAAGACCAGGGCTGGGCAGTATATTTTCTTTTGCTGCCCAGAAGTCTCGCTGTGGCAATATCATCCGTTCACCCTGACCAGTGCACCCGAAGAGGACTACATATCGATTCATGTACGTATCGTCGGTGACTTTACTAGGCAATTGGCCACGGCGCTTGGATGTGACTTTGGAAAGAAGGAAGGCAAAGACTCCTCGAAGGTTGTGGGTGTCGACGGCCAGAACAACGACGTGGATCCCGCTTTGAGAAGGGTCCTCCCTCGTGTGTACGTCGACGGTCCTTTTGGATCTGCTTCCGAAGATGTGTTCAAATATGAGGTGTCAGTTCTATGTGGTGCTGGTATCGGTGTCACGCCATTTGCGTCTATTCTGAAATCGATCTGGTATCGAATGAACTACCCGCAGAAGAAGACGCGACTCGCGAAGGTGTACTTTTTCTGGATCTGCAGAGACTTCGGCTCGTTCGAATGGTTCCGCTCGTTGCTTCTAGCCATTGAAGCCCAAGATGTCGACAACCGAATTGAGATCCACACGTATCTCACAGCTAAGATCAAGGCTGATGATGCGACAAATATCATGATCAACGACGCCAACGCCGACAAGGACACGATTACCGGACTGCGAAGTCCCACAAACTTCGGGCGACCAAACTGGGACATGATCTTCAGAGGTATTAGGAAACTCCACGCGCCAACCGAGGCAGGTGTTTTCTTCTGTGGACCTAAGGGTTTGGGCAGTGCGCTCCATGTGTTCTGTAACAAGTACAGTGAACCTGGGTAAGTCTCATATTCCTTGGATGCAATTGGATACAAGACTAACTGGATGATAGCTTCTCCTTCGTTTGGGGCAAAGAAAACTTTTAAGCTTGTGTGTGCTGTCAAGACCTGGTCGACATGCTGCCAGAAACCCGAAAAGCATTGCGTAATCACTGGCGCCGGACGCAGATAATCAAGCGTATTTGTGTGTTAATCGACCTTGTTCGCGAGCGATTTCTAGTTTTCTGGGCTCTTGGGATTGGGTGGGCTCTCCGCCGGACTATTCATGTAGACCTAGAGTCTACCCAGGATCCTAATTGGTTCGACAAGCAAAGCAGAACATACGACCTGGCTGGAGTAGCGGGTGGAACACCATCTCGAGGTAAATTAATGGTATACCTAAACTCGAGTTAGGTAGATACCTGTTAAGATTCTCGCCGGCGGCGACGGATCTACGACGTACGGAGACGGTCTTGGAAACTCGGAGCTATAGTAGATGTTTGCCATATATACCTTTGTATCTAGTTACCTAAACCTGCAATATCTTTTACAGTTAGACTTGAATTATCTGCCTACGCCAACGATTTCTTTGTATATGTATTTTTCTGGTCGATAATATATCAGGTATACTACTTAACGTGGGGAGATTGGAAATGTGCCTACAGATTTTGATGCTACATTGAGGCTGAGCATGCCGCTCCTCCGTACAAACCGAGAACAGCATAATGATTGATTCTCTAAAAGGGAAACTCGATCCGTGCCTCGCGGACAAAGTGAGCTCTGCGATTGGCTAAGCAGCCAAGAACAAGATCGATTCAAATTTTCATGTCTCGCTTCAGCTTTCCATGTAGACAGCCGGCCAAGTCGGTCTTCGGCTCAAGGTCAACAACCGCCGTCACGCTTTCCTTAGAGAATCAACGGGCCTGAGGCTCTGACCTTCAGTCCTGGTTCAAAACGTGCTTTGCCCCCCACGGCCCCCTCGGTCCCCTGGACGACAACCCCGGGATCTGGATGTGTTGCGTGGGCTTTGTGGGTCTGACATGCACGAAAGGGGATGAGAAGGCCGCTGGAGGAAAGCGCCCGGCGTGAAACGCGCGTGGTCTGGACGCTGTTTCGACGCGGCCTTGGGTATTGGATGCGTAAGCTGTTTTCTCCCTTGCTTATGAGAAGCTGCTTAGATGAGCCCATCAAGTCGTATGTATAATGGTGGTTTCTCTTACGATGGCGCTTGGATGTGAGAGGAATTGCTTACCTATCAAACCTATCAGACTGAAGCCAGTGTTTATTCTGTCTCCGGGACTCGCCGTACATACATAGGGGGAGAGGCGTAATAATTGGGAGACCTTGCCAGTATTTCTTTTGTACGATCTAGGCTAGGGACGCGATGTTGGCATAATGGATACGTAATGACAGGGATATCGCTGGAATAAGTGATGATTAAGTAGGTGCTATTATAACTTATTTCTATGTGGACATCTGAGCAGAATCCCATCACGTCAAACGTACGTACTTCTCCATACCAACCTGTAGATTTCGGTTTACATCTCCGTTGATGAGAACCCCTTTCAAGATATGTACATAGTAAATACGCCGATTATTTCCCCCTTGATTCTTGGCCTGTTTTCTCCCTCCAGTATTGAGCGCCCCTGAAGAGCCGCTGTGACAGCATAGGTCATCATACTCCCTAATGGATTTCCTAACCTTCCCACTCTTTTATTCTACTCTTTCCGGCTGGTCGGTTGGAGAAGTCTCTCTTCCAATAAGGCCATTCCATAACTTCCACTTGCAATGGCCTTGATAACTTTACCTCTCCTTACTACCAATCTCTTTTAATTCATCCGCGAACTCGTCCTCGTCGTCATAGAGTTGGAAATCCCGCACCGTTTTGACGAACGTCTGTCCTATAGGAAAAGGGTCAACTCCGTCGGCGGATTCAGAGGACCTTCCCGCCTCTCTTCGCGGATCTGAGAGGAGACTGTTGTCGCCGTCCCAGTCAAACACGAATATATCATCTTCTTCCTCCTCCTCTTGCTCTGCCGTATCTTCAGGAGTAGTATCTGTTAATCCGAAACTGCCATTTCTAGACGTCGATTCCCTTCCATCTTCATCTTCACGTTCACGACGAACCTCGGAAACCGTCCGGTTGTGAGGTCGGAAGCCGGTATCGGCGGCACAGGCCTCGCAGGGCTCCGAGCGTATCACGCCACTACCGTAGTCGAGCTTCGACGTGAGCGGGAGTGTATCGACAGCCGCGCACGGCTTCAAATTGCTGGAAGAGCATGAGCTGCTACTGTCGCCGTCGCCGTCGCCGTCGCGGTTGATATCGCTGTTCTCGCTTGGCTTGGCGTCATGGCAGAATAGGAGAGATCGTGGTGGGGTGACGTCGAGGTCTTCGTGCAGACATGAGAAGAAGACTCGCCTCCGGTAACACATTAGAAGAGATTTTGCGATGATGATGATGTGCGTGAGTGACTGGAGGGTAGAGATAGAGTGCGGTTGGGTTCATGCGATGGCGATAGGTGATAAGCTACGGCTCATTGGCTGTGTTGGTTCTTGGCCCTATTTCCTGGAACATTGGGAAACTTCGCAGCGACGAAGGAGTAACATTTGGCTGGATTAACATTGAGGTGAGAAATTCCTACCTATTCATGCTCTCGTCTACTAATATTGACTCTGACAAGTCTGTCCTTTGCATTGACTAGTGGCGGCGTGAATCACGGTTTGCCTATCTAGACGTGACATGGCGCCGGTTGGTATTTCACACCGTGGACATGCGTCATGTTAGTTCATGTGCGATACACCACGAACCTGATAACTCATAATTGAGCATCTGCGTCACGTTCAGTCATAGCACCGGCCCCTATGCGGTGAGTGCGTGCGATTTTAACTTCATGACACGAGCTCTTCACTATTCTTGAGTGCCTATGCGTATTATTCTAGCTCGGAGCCATAATTTCTAGACTCAATACCTAGGTACGTGCGGATATTTCCAGACTTGCTCTCTCCTCCTACTTAAGACCTCTCTTTGGTAATTGATAGTATGGAACGAAGTGCGATTGTAAAACACGATGGCAAAAGAGGTCGTCGTGATGAGGCTGTTGTGTAACTTTGAGACATGGAGTCAACTTGTTAATTCATCAGCTTGCTTAATATGACTGTAGAAACCTTTGGGGGCTTGGGACAAAAGTCTAAAACACCCTTCATGAGCGACATAGAAGAAGCAATAAAATTCTTGGAGCAGAATAGTCGAAAGTTCTTGCTCTTGATCGTAACTTAGAACAAGTCGACTGCGATATGTCGACCCTTAAAACTTCACTTCTTGACAACCCCCTGAATCCCTTCAGACGTGAATAGGTACCTACGTACCATCAGCTATGTATACCATTCATACTGTCCCGCCAAAATATTTGGATAGGTCAAGTGAGTTTCCGTAGAGCTAAGAGTGTGTCACGCAGACTCATATATTGTCATTATTCCCTATCAACGGTTCTCGGAGTGACTCGGACGCAATGGGTCTACCATGTTATTGAAGCTCATCGTAAGACTATTGTCAAACTAAGGATCGGGAGATTATAATTATTATAAAGCCTGACATATACACCAATACAATACTCCCTTACGTGTCCTTCGTAACTCATAATCTAGAATGAACATTATCCCTCATGAAAGTTCACAGTCCCTTTCCCATCTCATAAACCCAAACATAACTCAACACCTATATTCCAAAAATATCCCCGCATTCTGAGTCCTCTTCAGAAAGACATTCCCATTCGTAGTCTGCGGCTTTTCGATAATCAAATAGACCTCTTCCGCGCACGATATCTTGTCCGGGCCCGAGATATGATAAGTCCCCTTAATCTCCCGATCCCAGCTCGTAAAGTCCGCCTCGAACGCCTTATCAGGACTAGCAGTATCGAACGGCTTCACAGCCGCGGCCGACACACCCCTATTCCCCGTCGCATTAGGAAACCCCGCGAGCTGCCGCCCGGTCAAGAGGCCGCTACCCCCCGCGACCAGGATGCCCGTCCAGGCGTCGTCCTGCGCCCACCCGAAGTAGCACCCCGTGGCCTCCTTGGGTAACTTGCTGAAGACGGCTGCCTGCTGGATGACCAGGCCCGTCTGGTTGTTGTACTGCACGTGGAAGTCTGCCACAGGCGGCGACGCCAAGTCCGGTTGTCCCGGGAACAGATTGTACAGCTCGCTCGCGTAGATCCTAGCCGTTTCATTGGCTTCTGGGCACGAAGGCGTACTATTATTGATCTCCGCAGCTGTGCTGGTGGGGAAGGCCTTGGCGGTGGCGGCCAGGCAGGAGGAGAAGAGGGTGACGGTCTTCTTGAAGGAAGGCATTTCTGGATTACTGGTATGTATGGGTGGTTAGGAATTAAGCTAGGGAAGTCTAGGTAGGTAGACTTATGGATAGATTAGAATTTGAGGAGGTTGATGTTTGGGAGAGATGGAAGTGAAGACGAGATGAGCTGGGCTGGAGCTGAGCTGTTGACGGATTACGTAGGTTAAATAGAGATCTGCACCTATTGCCAATGACAATGCGCCTATTTTCACATGATATCCGCCTAGTGTTTGCCAATGTACGGTGAGTAGATTGGGCTCAATGAACTTGCATGGCGTCATTGCCACGATGGCGCTGAATCCCGAATTGATCGTAGCAAGCGATCTCGCTCATAGTGTCACGACTAACTTCGCATGAATGCTATAGTGTTAATGTTATTGTATTCCTCCTAAGATAGTGAAATTCGAAGTAACGTAAATTCAAATGGTCCTCACTGGTAGGCCGCATTGTGGGCTGATTTTACTATAGCAGTGGTGGAGTGAGACTGCTCTCCCGACAAGGGCTCTACAAGGAAATACCCAAACAATATGGAAAGGCAATATGCTTTCGCGAACATTTTGAGACATTTTCATTGGATAGGTACCTAGCTTTCAAGCCAAGGTCTAGGAACTGCGCGTCGCAATTATCACCAGATGTTATTATCTTTACTACATAGGTGAGGTTCGTGTTGTTGATACCCATGCAACCAGCCGTTTTATATATATTGTTGTTTGCTCTACAATATAACGCAAAAACCTAATCCCTGACTCAGTCGAATCAGCCAGAACTATTTCGCCCTCTTTCAATTGGGTGTATCCAATAGAATCTTCCACATTATCTTCTATTTCATAGGCTCCTTTGCGTCTGCGCTCATTTCAGTCTATATGAAACCAGTAGGTCTTTCCGACATCGCACTTGGTACCATAGTACTGAGGGACTGAGCTTTCAGCATCCGTACCTACCCTTATACATCCACAGTATACTATATAAAGCCCCGCTATCTCATTTATCTTCCCTCAGAAAGATACCTATGGCATCTCTCAATAGGCTGAACGACATGTCTCAGCATCTCCTGCCGCCAATTCTCAGGCGGTGTATTTCGATGCCCTTCAAAGCACCATCGAATCGCCTCATCGAAGTCAGGGCCCGCCTCCTCGTTGACTTCGTCGTTCCACTGCCGCGCCGCGACGAAGTCAAACGCGTACTTCTGCATCTCGTCGTCTCCGGAGGGCCATTGTTTACGGCACGGCTGGTCTTCGAGCAGCTGGCCGAAGCATAGCTCTAGGAGGACGATGCCTAGTAGCTCCAATGATCGAAATGTCTTTGTAACCCTATTATTGCTGGTGGCCGCGACAGGTAAGGGAGGAGGTCGCTGCTCGTTCTGTGGTGCAACTGGGACGATGAAGTCGCGTTTAAGATGGGGCTGATCCAGAAGGACCAGACTCGGGTCCTTCTCGTCGCTGATGAAAACGATGTCTGATTTCCTCCATGACTCAGGGAGCCAGGGTGTGTTAAGCAACTGGAGGAATGAAGACGCCAGAATGAATGACAATGCGTAGCGCTGTCGCCGACTCGGCGGAGGTGACACTTCTTTTCGGAGTATCTGGTCTATTGTGACACTGTCGAAGTTTTCTGTGTGTTGCTGTGATACTCGATATACGTAGTACCTGCAGTCTTCCTCGGTGAGATAACCGCAATAATCATCGCTCACCTGGTCTAATGAACTGCAGAGGCTCGAGATTGGATTATCGACATTGGAGGGCGTATCTGGTAGTGCAATTATATGATTTACTCTCGTCCTGATGCCGAGTTAGCTTAGAGAACTTATCGAGGACATTCATACTCACTGTGAGCGTGGTGCCTGCGTATTTGAATTACTCGCTCTCAAGGCTGGCCTGATTGGAAGATTCGTTCTGTGTTGAGGTTGGTGAATGGTCACATTTGCGATGACAGTATTACTCGTGGGGGCTGTTTGAGCAGTGTTGTCATTTCTTTCTGTTATCAGAGCCTTCTGTATGTGCCAGCGCGAGGAGTTATGTTTAGCGAACAGCATGTTGAATTCTTTCTTCTTGCTCGTTCTGTGTTGGAGTAGTAACTCTGCTAAGTGTTTGTCCTGGCAGCAGCAAGTCCACGCAGAGGTGAGCGCTTTGAAAAGGGCATTGGCGTGTACCCAGAAGTTGCATAAAGCGGTATCGCTAGACGATGAATTGGTGGTTAGAGGCCTCTTCCGCGCCAGTTCCGTCTCCTTGTCATTCATATCTAGTAACCTTGTAAGCTGAGTATCGTAGTGTGCTAACTCCTTGAAGAGCGCAGTTCGAACAGTCTCCCCGTTGCTGAACTTGAGTTTGTATAACTGAAATTGCATATTCGCCTTCGTAGCCGATTCCTTGAGGCGAGGCCCAGGCATGACCGGTTTCTGTTGATAATCATTAGCAACAACAGGGGTCGCTTAATGTATTCTGACCAACTCACTGGCTTCCTGAGAGACTCCTGTAACGTTACAGAGTCTACCACCAGTTCACAGTTAAGCTTTGCCATGACCTCCTTGACACCTTCAACGCAATCTACGAAGAGTCCATACGATTCTTCGCCTAACCGATGTTGAAGAACGTCTACAGTCTCCTGGTCCTTCCAAAAGGTACCTCCGGGGTTAAACAGCAGATCTTTGATCTTGTTGTCGTCCTCAATTAACGGCAGTAAGAGTCGTCTGAGATGACCCGTAAAGGATGCTCGGTGGAATTTGAGGTTATGCTCGCACTTGATGTATTCAACTCTGATCTTATAAAAGAGCCCGACGCGTTTAGAAACTTCCCGGTACTTCTCAAGAGCCTCAATGGCTAATGGGAAAGCGCCTAGGACGATGCCAGCAATCTCAAAACCTGACATCGAAGACCGATGGATAATGAGCCATATCACACTTCTGAAGATGAAGAAAACCATACTGCCAGCTAGGTGAGGGGTTTTGAATCGTTACGACGTTGTGGCTGATGGATTGCATATAAACGATCCAATCATATGTGAGGCTGGCTGGATTGTGCGACTGAGCTGACCGTCACGGATCTAGCATTCCCAAACGTGCCACCATCTACCCAGCCGCCATTTCTGAAGCGAGAGAACCATGCAGCTTAGCGACGTCTACCATGTCAAGTCCAGGTAGGAGCATATCGGAGCGGAGTCGCGAGGTCAAGAAAAGTCTCAGAGATCTGAAGGATCAGATAGAAAAGGAAACCCGGAAGGATCAACTGCTGATACAAGCCGATGCCATCGAGGACATCCTTGATAGATACTCATTATGGACAGGAAACCTGGGAGCTCTTCACGAGCCGGCGAACAAACTTTCTCTAGACAGTCGCCTATTGACCGCCCCTGAAATTCGAAATCAGATCTGTGAATTTCTTGGTGATCTCCAAGAAGCGATTGATGATTGTAAGGCGGGGTCATCTTCCTTCGTCGCAGAAGCTGATAAATCTCGCAGTGATGGAGATTAGCCTGGGTAATCATCCTAATCGAGAGCTCCTGACTCCCGACGACAGTGAAGGGGGTAGGGAAGACGAACTCGATAACCGTTCTATACCAAGGCCATTTCACTTGGATGAGGCCCAAAGTCTACTAGAGGTGATATCGCAATGCGTTCGGTCGTTGTTTAGGATCGGCATTCTGGTTCGAAAAGCCAGTCCTCGGGATCGATTCCAGCGGGCTCTTCAACACTCGGAATCTGCATTCCCAGCATGGTTTGATATCGATTATGTCCGACACAAATACCCCAAACTGTCAGGTCCCAACACGCGAGAACTAGCGGAGCGACTGGGAGGCGCGAACGCGAAAAGGAGACAATACATAAAATATTGCCGCGACCATAAAACGCGGCTAGATCGTGTCACCGATGAATCTGCGCCAGTTCCAGGAGGCGACCTTGGAGACGACGTGGAAGATGGGACAACTGCGAAGTTATCAAGCAAAGCCACTACCCTGCTTCCCGTTGGGTCTTCTGAATTAGCGGAACTGGAACTAAACGTAGCAGAGGAAGAAGATGCAGTATCATTCTCTACTGCTTCGACGACGTTCGAATCTGCTATCAGTCTGACACTACCAAGCCTGCAGGAGTTATCCCCTAATTCAGAGCCCTTTGAGTGCCCTATATGCTTCACTCTTCAGTCTTTCCGGAGAGAGAAGGCCTGGAAGTATATGTCATATATTCCTGTCTCCATTGCGCTCGACTGACTTCGTCCAGGTTTCATGCCTTTAATGACCTTAAAGCGTACATCTGTACAGTAGGGGGGCAAGTGTGTGCGAATGAGTTGTTCCGTGATCGCAATTCTTGGTTTGAGCACGAGTTATTAGCCCACCGGTCGAAGTACACCTGCCCCTTGTGTAACGAGGATGTTGATAGCAAAGCCTCTCTGGCATTGCACGTTGAATCCTTCCACGGGAGCTTTGCTGCTGAACAGATTTCAATGTTGGCTGAGGCGGGCCGGGTGGTACCAAATCACTTTGAAGCCCAAGACTGTCCCTTTTGTGACGAGTGGGCTGAAGTGCTCAAGTCTAAGAGGCGTGATGAAGATAAGTCTCTCATCCAGATGGATGGTCAAACACTTGTCTCTAGGTCTCGCTTCAAGAGGCACGTCGCCACTCATCAAGAACAGCTTGCCATTTTTGTGGTACCAAAGTCTAGCGAAGATGCCGAACATGCTAGTATGGGAAGCGCAAAAAGTGACAGTCTGGGTTCTGGGACTGAGAAGGACGAAACTGAGTTAGAAATTCCAATTAACGCATTCGACTTGGAACCGCTTACTATGAAGGAGGACCCATCCAGTGATCCAACTAAGCCTGAATTCTCTGAATTCACTTCGGCCGCTCAGGGTCTGAATTCAAAGTCTGATTCGGTATTGAACGTCGAAAGTGACCGGAAGAGAGACATCTTCACAGATTTATTCCCTAGCATACGCTTTTCGCCATATTACAACATAAGAACATTGAACGAGCCATCATTACCCTTCGCTCCGATATTCCGCATATTACCTACAGGCAAGGAGATTCTTCGGGTTGGTCGATATTCTGAACGGACCAACACGGATTCCTTAGATACAAACACGCCAACTTTTGAATATGTTGGCTTTAAAACTAAAGTGGTTAGCCGTCGTCATTGCGAATTTTGGTTCTCGGACGGAAATTGGTATATAAAAGATGTTAGAAGTTCATCTGGCACATTTCTCAACCACATCCGTTTAAGCAAACCGGGCACCGAGTCTGATCCGTTTCGCGTCAACGATGGCGACGTGGTACAACTAGGATTCAACTTTAAAGGTGGACAGGAACGAATCTACCGGTGCGTCAAGATGCGTGTAGAGCTGAATAAGGGCCCGCCCAGAGCGGATGATGGCCCAAAAGATGCCGCCCAGTGGTGCAGGGAACAAGGAATGGATGTTAGCAACCCCCTTTTCAGGTTTGACTATCCCGACCCGACAACGGGGACGACACCGATACATCTGGCAATCCGGCAGGAGAACACGGAGATGTTAAGACTTATGATTCAAGACGAATCATTAGACCTTGAGCAGCGGGACGCCTTTGATAGGACAGCTTTACACGTCGCGGCTTATATGTGCAACAAAGATATGTGTGAGCTACTCATACAGCATAATGCCGATGTGAATGCTCGAGACGGCAATGGCAGGACACCCTTGCACCAGTGCCAATCAAGCTGGGGCGGAGTCGGGGCTGCAGAAGTCATATTAGCACGTTCATCAGAATTAATCGATCGAATCGACCAATCCGGTAAAACGGCGCTTTTTATGTCTTGCGAAAAAGGCAATGATAAGATGGTGAGGCTTCTGCTGTCCCAGAATGCCGACCCTAATCTTAAGGGACCAATTGGCCGCACGCCGCTCATGGCAGCTGTGATGGCGGAAGAAGATGCGCGTGAGACTTCTCATAAGCTTCGCATTGTACGCCTATTACTACGACACGGTGCCGATCCGAAAATTCCGGACGCAGCTGGGAGGGTAGCGCTCATGGTCGCTACTGACTCGGAATTGGTCGGTCTTCTTAAGGAGCTACTGAACTCTGTGGTCTTGGAAGAGGCGAACATCTCGAAAACTAGCGGACGTGAGGGAGAATAGAAAAGCTACTGTTCATCAATTACGTGAACTCAGAACTCGGGAGACGTGGTTCGGTCCTGACGAGCTCACTGGTCTCACCACACTTAGGGGGCGATAGGACAGGCCGTAGATTTGCACATGAGGGAATTATTGATGAGATAGAATAATACGAGGCTATGAGTGTATGAGCTACTAAAGAACTACAGCTGATCGAAAGAATGATTAAAGATTGTATATTGGAAGATGAAGAGATGAAAAGAAGCCGGAGTTTGTGTTCGCTGTCGGTAGCGTGTCATTATTTCCCCGACTGATTAGATATAGGTTTATCAAGGCACTAGCGGTTATCTCCTTATCGGCATCGATATCTCCATATATTTGCTTATGGTGTATTGTGCCTATTGATAGCATTAAAGTTGAACCTCTCGGAAAATCTTTCACCTGCGCCTCGTGATTGACGGGCTTGACATAACGTCCCTGGATCGACAGACCCTTTGCGACCCTAGTGCTTATAATTCCGGGGATATGGCGCGAAATTTTGTCCCCCGCTTCAAGATCTGCGGAATTGGATAATGTCCGATCTAGGAATTTTGCTTGTGACTTTCCTAGAAACGCTGATTGACTTGGACAACCCCGAAGCTGTTCCGAGTTCCGTGACCCTAAAGCTCGTCACAATGGAAGCCCTCTGAGTTCTCTACCAGGTGAGGTGAGGATATTATACTCAAATTAGTCAAAGCACACTCAATTGCAACTTATGATCCAAGGGAAAAGAAACCATCCAGGTAATCCTACCTCCTCCAGACTTGGTGGAGCTCGGAGAGGGGCGGCATACCTAACACGTATACTGTAGGTGATGGGCTTTACTCATACCACCCAGCTCATGATACTCATGCATGCGCTGAGCGTAACCAGAAGGTAATATGTAGCCTATAGCTTGATATAAGTGGAGGAGTTTATCAATACTATGCGTGAAATGACATCATCCGCGGCTCCTGGCGCAATGAACTCTGTTTCTATACCCACTAATATCCACTCACACCCACTAACTGCGGGTAGAGAACCTTTTCCCCTTCAATGTTGGTTATAAAAGGACCCTCCCTGGGTACATTGAGGGGGAGGGGTCTCTTCTCCTCTTATACCAGTCCGTTGTCGAGCTTCGTTATCATCTTTTAACACATCTTTCAGTCTTACTAATACTCCAGAAACCAACCCACTCGAATCGCAAACATGCCTCAGCAAATACCGACAGCAAGCAGACTGCTTGACCTCTTAAGTCTAAAGGGCAAGGTCATTGTCATCACAGGCGCCTCCGGTCCCCGGGGCATTGGCCTCGAGGCTGCCCGTGGCTGCGCTGAGATGGGTGCCGATATCGCCGTCACCTACGCCACACGAAAAGAAGGTGCTGAGAAGAACGTCGCGGAATTGGAGAAGGAATACGGCGTCAAAGCCAAGGCGTACAGATGCGACATCAGCGAATACGCCGAATGTGAGAAGCTCGTCAATGATGTCCTAAAGGACTTCGGCCACATTGACGGATTCATCGCCAACGCCGGTGCCACTGCCGATGGCGGGGTCATCGAATCTTCCAAGGAGGCTTGGGACAGGGTCATCAATATCAACCTGAACGGCACCGCCTACTGCGCCAAAGCCGTCGGCCCTATCTTCAAGAAGCAGGGCCACGGCTCCTTCGTCATCACGGCCTCCATGTCCGGCCACATCGCCAACTTCCCCCAAGAGCAGACCTCTTACAACGCCGCAAAGGCCGGCTGTATCCACATGGCTCGCTCTCTCGCTAATGAATGGCGCGACTTCGCTCGCGTCAACTCCATCTCTCCTGGCTACATCGCCACTGGCCTCTCCGACTTCATCGAAAAGAAGACGCAGGACTTGTGGTACTCGATGGTGCCCATGGGCCGAGCAGGTGATGCTAAGGAGCTGAAGGCTGCCTATGTGTATCTCATCAGCGATGCTAGCACATACACCACTGGCGCAGATATTGTCATTGATGGAGGGTACACAGTCCGCTAAAAATAGATGGAAGATGGTTATTATCGCATAGATACCTAGATCGGCATCTTCGGTATAGATTAGAGGCGTCTTTGGTCTATTCTTCGGTTTCGAAATTAGCAAGTTGGCATACATGAGTCTTCCAATGAAAACTCATTGTTGCTCCCATTCTGACGTGATAGTCGGTGGGTCCCGTTGTTTGTCAATGGCTCAAGCGCTGTTCGGGGGTACATACTAGTTTTAGGTATCTAGGGCTATGTATATGATGAGAGTAGAAGTAAGAACCAGTTGCCTCAGCTAACAGGCAACCCTAAGAAAAGCATGAAAGAAATTGGCTACCTGAATGTTACCGTTCTGCCCCTAAGTTTATGAAAATAACAACCTTGACAACTTCGTGATAGAGCATCAATCCTTAGAGGCTTGCTAGTACTACACGAGCTTAGCGCATCAATATGACACACCTAGAGGGCCGATATTGCTGTGGTATCGAGAATGACGAAATCAACGTGGAATTCGCACCCAACGATACGGAACTCCATGAAGTCTCAGAGTCTTCGCATCTCGTTCCAACGGACTATCCGCGTATCTGATTATGTCGATCGCTGTGATCTCCCACCTGATATAGGGACGTTCCCGTTGTTCAAGGTCCGCGATTACGCCCAGCGCCTCCCACCGGAGATGGCGGCCAAAGGCGGATTATTCTTTCCCATGCACCAAAAAGAGGCTATGTGGATCAAGTTATCTGCAGATGCGCCATTCATGATCAAGATATACGCGGGAGGGGTAAATGTCAGCTCAGGGGAACACCACGCAGAGGGCGTGGAGGCTAGACGCCGGCGGGTGGAACTTAGGAATGCTGGGAACAGCCTTCAAGATTACGTCGTGGTGCCCGACCAATATTGGCTTGACGGTATTACTGTTTCCCCTCGTGTTGCGAGGCAATTCGTCGCTATGCCGATGAACCAAGGATATAGCGTCGAAGCTCAGCTCACTGGCAAGGAATTGACGGCGTTTTACAATTTGAGATCACGCCAATGATGCCCGAGAGGCTCGTTAATAAACCTCGAGCTATAGGCCTCCCTGTGTCGGCAGAAGACTTCTTCTTCTTCATCAAGTTGCAAGAGTATGAAGAAACAATCCCTTTTCGCTGCTCGCCCAACAACTCTATCGATAACCTCAAAAAGCTCTTGGAAGACTTAACGGGGATGCCAGCGGACATGCAGCTACTGGGATCCTCCGGACCAACCCTTAGTCGTGAGTGATATCCGCCATCTTTGAGGACTTACCTAACGTTACAGTAGGTGGAACATTGAGTGATTATAAAATCGAGGCCGTAAGTCGCGTGCTTCCACACTTCTAGTAGGACTGGCCGTTAAGCGAATTTCACTGTGAGACAGATACTGGCTTAAATCTAATACAAATCCAGGGATCTACAGTACACATGTTCTGGCGTCTTAACGACGGTAAGGTCGTAATTCGACCTACCATTTCGGAGGAAATTGCTTCCAAGGGCGGTAATATCGAGCAGCCCATCTGACCGGACAAGATAAACCCCGCCCATTGGATCAGAGATGTGACGATCACGATTCCAGTCCGGATGCTGAACGGCGCTGCCTTCCGGAGGGTCACAGGGCGGGAGCTTCCACCATCTCCTATAGAAGCCTCTACTTACGTGGACAAGGGTCTTCCATTCCTCGCCATGTACGAGGAACCAAGTGCTGTGGCGGGTGATTTCGACGTGATTGGGAGAGTCAACAAAATAGACCAAAGCCGAGGGACTGCCCAGGGGTACGAGGCACAGGCTGATCCCCGGACCGTCGGACTGAATCAATACGGCCAGCAAACTACGACCTCCGACGGTACTGCTCTCTCGATTCATGATCCCGATGCTCTCATGGACCCAACAGGAACGCTTCGCCCGTTTCGCACCGTCGCTGACCTAGAACGGGAGCTGGAAGGTGAGCCACGTAGAACTTGTCAAGGATAGGAACTGTAGCTTGTGCCCAATGGAACAAGGACATAACGCCGAAAGCGATGAGGATTTGTATCGAGGATTCAATAACCAGATGTGTAACTCGATAATCTGATTAGGCAAACTAGGTACCTAAGATAGACCGCCCATAGGCTACACCTATATCAACTTGAGAGAGGCGCTGGATTGTGAAACGTTCAGGTCGCACTTCGAGTAGTAAGAGGGCCCGTTCACGTTGGAGTCAGCCATTGATTCGAGGTTTCAAGCAAACTTACATGTTTGCCGAACTTCCAACTCATTCCAACCGGCGACTGTCGTGTTGTGCTGTACGTGGAGCGAATCAGTGTTATTACCTTGAAATGGAGTTCGCTCCTGAATTCATCGGACGATACTCTATTTGTTTGCAAGTCCCAGTTTGCTTCGGTGAAAGCTGTCACCCTTCTTCATACTCTGATCATGCTTTGGAGGAAGAGCTGGTTTTTAACATTCCGCCATTCAGCAAAGCTTCCATTATTATCGTTGTCATGATGGTGATTCGCGTAGCCGGAGATCTGTGGTTTACCCAATTAGATGATCAAAACATTTGGAGTTTTTGACTCGGTACAATTCAAGGTTGAGCTTATCTTGAATCTCCAAAACCCCTCGGTCAATCTTTCTGGGGCTAGCTGACCCCCACTCTACCCCACTCTTGCTGCTTATCTTATCCAACCCTGGCCTAGACCCCGACCAGATACTCTTAAGTCTTGGCTTCACAGCTTCGCCATGATACACTATATGCAGTTCTCCGTCCGGTTCAACCAATCCAATCGGCTCGACCCGTCTAGCCCATCTGCACTGTTTGAAGCTAGCTACTTGCTTTTGCGCTTAATAATTAATTCTTCATCGTGGACTATCAGCTCGGAGTTACCTAAAAAGCAACATGCAAGCTGGGGTCGAAGATGTAGCTCAGAAGGCTGGCGCTGAGCATACCTTTCCTAGAGGAACATGATCATGAAATGGTAACCCGCGCATGCTTTTGTTGCCCGAGAGGTTTGGACGACCGAAATCTTCGGCGCATTTCCCTTCTCTCGTGTCACCCTAAGCAACACGGGTAGCGACATTACGTCCACGTCTCTTGAGCAGTGGGAACTCGCGTGGTACTGCCCAGCTGCAAGATACCTTATCTGCAGTCACTCGGCTTGGCGGATAAGCCTAACGCGAGCGGCGACTCTGGTGGAGCCGGCCGGGGGAATTTTTGATCTTCAAGAACAGAACTATTGCCACACTGTCACCGTCCAATCTGATACATTGTCTCAGTTTGTACATTAAGTCCCTTCGTTCGGTCTCCCTTGCAGACCGAGCCTCACTTCTAATTAGGAGTTCGGGATCTTGTCGAAGCTTCATTCGTTGTATACAATGACCACCGACACGCCGGACATGTCCGACTCGAAAATCGAGGCGCAGGATGTTGACGCTGGGGTCGTAGCGGACCCGACATTTGGTGTAGACGAGAAGAAGCTCCTGCGCAAGCTCGACGCGCATGTCATCCCTCTCGTCATGCTACTTTGTTGGTTACCTAGTTTCTTTCCCAAGCTTCCAGTGCATCCTATGTACGAGCAAATGCCTTAGCGCAGATTTTCAAGCTTCATGGCCCAACGGGGTTCTCTTAGCTGTTGTCGTGAATGTAGCCGCTGACGTAAAGCTGTATAGACACCTTTAGCTTCCTCGACCGGTATTCACTCCAGTAGTCTTTACCTAACAGAGTCATTGCTGACTGGGTTTCAGGGTGAATATTGGCAATGCGCGTCTCTACCGCATGGAGGAGGACCTCGGGCTGGTAGGAAACCAGTTCCAAGTGGCCGTCTCTATCTTCTTCGTCACGTGTTAGTCCCCCCTTTTGGAATAGTAGCCATAGGACCCCGACACATAGGTCGCATCTCCTACGTGGGTGTACTAACCCTGGATTCTCGTAGATTTGCTGTTTGAAGTGCCTTCAAATCTGGTTCTAAAGCCCCTGACGCCGTCGCGATACATCTCATTCATCGCATTCGGTTGGGGCATCATAGCCATGTGTACTGGTTTCGTCCATAATTATGGCGCGCTCATCGCCATACGCCTGATCCTCGGCGTCGTCGAAGCTGGGCTCTTCCCGGGACTCAACGTTTATTTGACGTTCTTCTACACGAAGCAAGAGCTCGCTCTTCGCGTTGGCTACCTTTTCGTCAGTGCTGCGATTGCTGGTGCCCTGGGTGGATTGCTGGCTTACGGTATTGGCCAAATGGATGGCGTCGCCGGCTACAGTGGTTGGAGGTGGATCTTCATCATTGAGGGTCTGCCGAGCATTGTCCTGGGTGTTGTTTCCTTCTTCCTTCTACCTAATGACATCGACCATGCTTACTTCTTGACACCCGAGGAGAAGCAGTTCGCCAACGCTAGGCACATGCGTCATTATGGAGTCACGGAGAGCTCGCTTAAGTTCAGCAAAAGCGATATGATGGCCGCGTTCAAAGATTGGAAGATCTGGCTATTTTGCCTCGGTCAATTTGGCGTGGATACCTTGCTCTATGGTGGGTTCTCAGTTCGGGTTCAGGATTTCTAGTATCAGGGGGTATTAATTCAGGAATCTAGGCTACTCCACCTTCTTGCCAACGATCATCCGCGGCCTCGGAGAATGGTCAACTGCGCAGATTCAGCTGCTGACCATCCCGTGCTACTTTCTCGGCGCCGTTACTTATATGGGCATTGCCTACCTGTCTGATCGCAAGCAAATGCGCGGGATGTTCGCCGTCATTTTTGGCGCTATTAGCGTGGTAGGGTATGGCGTACTACTCTCAGACTCATCTGCAGGCGTGCATTACTTCGGGTATGGTTATCATCGAACTGGATATATGCGCACCGCTGATATTTTTCTTAGTTGCTTCCTGGTGGCTACTGGGCTTTACGTCACCGTCGGCTTGCCATTGGCTTGGGTCAGTCTTGAGTGTCCCCCTGGTTTCTTGTCGTGCTGACTAACAAGGATCTAGCTGCCGAATAATACGCCACGGTATGGTAAGCGCACGACTGCCAACGGTATGCAACTCACCTCCGGCAATGCCGCTGGTATCATGTCCTCGTTTATATAGTAAGTCTGGAATGCTCTCACCGAAGTCCATACTTCAGCGTTTAACCTTTCCTTAGTCCTAGTACGGACGGACCACGGTATATCGTGGGAAATGCTATCACCCTGTCGCTTGTGGGGATGTCCGCTTGTATATATGGGTTCCTGTGGTTCTGGTTTGCTAGGGAGAACAGGAAACGCGACGAGGGGCACATTCAATCCATTCACGAGCACTTATCTGAAGATGAGCTTGCCGAGCTTGGTGACGAGAGTCCGAGATATAGATATACTATCTAAGCGATTTTGATTGGAGGCCACTTTAGACATTGCGAAATTTGTACAATTGATGGAGATACCCAATATAAGCGGCCTGTTCTGTTCATTTGTCTGCCTCGTGAGATCACTTGTGCCCCTGTAGGCCAGGCTGGCTACTACTTGTCACTGTTCATGATGGAAATCCAGACGACAGGGTTCTCCTATTAAAGCCCCAACATCGTTTTTATTGCTCCTACGAAGTTGATCGACGACCCATGTCGTTAAGGTGATGCTGTTCGACTGGTCTACTGGCTCCACGACGTTTTGAGAGGATTGTCCAACCAGTTCCAGTTTGAAGGGGGCAAGACCCCTTCCCCTTCTTCCACCAACTCTACCATTGGATAACCAGGTTTAGGCTTTTATGGGACCGGCATGAAGGAATGAGTCAGCATTTCTGTGTAACAAAGCATAATTCATTTATTCGCTGTGATGGGATTGGAGTGAAAGTGAGAGGAAATGCAGCTGCGACGCACGGTCCACTTCATAGCAGATGCAATCGCGTCAAGGTCTGGCTTAAGCTCCCCACTTTTCACGATTGGAAGGCGCGTCGGCTTGTCGAATTCAATTTAGGGCGCGTCGGTTTCGCATCTGTCGTGACATCACTCCACTCTGCCTCGATCTCATTCTTTTTCATCTTCTGCCGTGACCACTTCAGACCCGTACTGGTTCTTACATTCGATTGATTACAATCACAATTGAACTTACACAGTGGTGTCGCGGAAGGAACCTTCATCATGGGTATTAAAGGCCTCTTTTCGGTTATCAAGGATGAGGCTCCCGCCGCTATCAAAGAGGGTGAAATCAAGAATCAGTTCGGTCGCAAGGTTGCAATTGTGAGTTTTTACTATGTTACAAGCTAGAAGATATGGAATTGATAGCTAATACTAGAATACTAGGATGCGTATGTGTAGACGTCATTCACGTCCGATTCCCCGAATAGACACTAATTCACGACTAGTTCCATGAGCATCTACAGCTTTCTGATCGCAGTACGATCCGATGGCCAACAACTGATGAATGAGTCCGGCGACACGACATCCCACCTCATGGGCATGTTCTACCGTACCTTGCGAATGGTCGACAATGGTATCAAGCCCCTCTACGTATTCGACGGTGCACCACCCAAATTGAAGTCTGGTGAGCTGGCTCGTCGCTTCCAGCGCAAGGCAGAAGCGAAGGAGGGACTTGAAGAGGCCAAGGAGACCGGTACCGCCGAAGACGTCGAGAAGTTCTCCCGCAGAACAGTCCGAGTCACGAAGGAGCACAATGCTGAGTGCCAGCAGCTGTTGAAGTTGATGGGCATTCCTTATATCGTTGCGCCAACCGAAGCTGAGGCGCAGTGCGCAGTTCTTGCGAGAGCTGGAAAGGTCTTCGCGGCGGCAAGTGAGGATATGGACACGCTATGTTTCGATAGCCCAGTCTTGCTTCGCCATTTGACCTTCAGTGAGCAGAGAAAGGAGCCCATTCAAGAGATCCACCTGGATAAGGTCCTCGAGGGATTGAATATGGACCGCAAGCAGGTCAGTTAATATAGCCCACTGAGTCGCATCTGAGCAAACACTAATGGATGTAGTTCGTCGATCTCTGCATTCTGCTCGGCTGCGATTACGTCGATCCCATTCCCAAGATTGGACCTAGCACCGCCTTGAAGTTAATACGTCAATACGGCACGCTTGAGAAGGTGGTCGAGTACATCAAGAAAGACTCCAAGTACACCTTACCGGAAGACTGGCCTTTTGAGGATGCCCGAGCCCTGTTCTTCGAACCGGACGTGCGCCAGGCAGACGACGCACTCTGTGACTTCAAGTGGGAGAAGCCGGATATTGAGGGACTTGTCAAGTTCTTGGCGGTCGACAAGGGCTTCAACGAGGACCGAGTTCGTGCAGGTGGTGCCAGGTTGGAGAAGGCTACCAAGAGTTCGCAACAAGCTCGACTGGAAGGCTTCTTCAAAGTCATCCCCAAGACGGACGAGGAGAAGGCTGCGCATAAGCGAAAGCTAGAGGAGCAGACCGAGGCCAAGAGAAAGAAGCTGAAGGAAGACAAGAAGGAGAAGGCAAAGGCAAAGGCAAAGCCTCGTGGAACGGCTTAATTCTCCCTCGAATATAGAATGGCAGACGCAATATCTGCCAACGTGGGCCGGCATCGAATCTGTGTTGACTTTATGGGCTGGGTTCATATTTGCTTGATAGCTGGTGTTGCTGGCTTTGCATCAAAAATTCGGAGTTTATGGCAATGGGTGGGCACGAATTGATACCAAGAGGTATGAGATACATGTGCTTCTGGGATCTTGCTGATGGAAGACATTCCATATTGCTAGTATGGCGATGAATATAGATTACGGCTCTTATTTGACTTGCGTTATCTTCCGAGGTATACCATTAATCGAAGACTATTGGAGCTCTACCTAATCTCGACTTCAAGATTACAAGATTTCAAGATAAAGGACGCTGCAACTAATACATTAGGTACCTACCTTAACATTTATTCTGTCGTCTTCATCAAGGGGGCAGTTTAGAATGTTGGGGTTCGCCATACCCCACTTTTGTGAGTGGAAAAGCCTCAAGGCTCGAGATAATTGAGAGGAAGTATGCTAATGATAGTACACTTATTGAAGTTATTTCGCATCGATGATCACTTCTTATCTTCCGTTCAAGCATGTTTTTAAGAATCACAGCGGAAGGCTCATTTCCGCGCGGCTCTTCGTCCATCCGCCTGGTTGTGTAGCATTGGAACTTCGAAGCATATCATAAGAACCCACCAGAGCTTCACCTATCATGTCCAAGATAGAAGCCATCTCGGCCGCTATGAGAGACATCTGCTTATGATAAGAATAAATTTGATCGAGGCATGTTATGAATTTCAAGTTCAATTAGAACCTCCTACAAGAAACCTGTGTAAGTACCGATATGCACCGTTGTACTGGAAGCCCCTTGCTCAATCGCACTGCGGGGTAAGGAGGCTCTCGCGCTTCGGAAAGACCGAATAAGTTTCCCGAGTCGTCGGATCCGCAACCAAAACGGCAAATGTGGAGCATCTCTTATCATCTACGGCCGTTTGACTCGATATATGGTCTGAACGGTGCTGCCGCGCCTGCGGCCGAGTGTGCTTGTGAATTCTACGTGGGAGCTGCTTGACCTTTGCTCTCAAACGCCTTCCTATCAACTATTTCCATCGTCATATGACGACTTATCAAGTCCCATAGGACAGCAAGATATATCAGCACCTAGGCAACCAAGGGGACTAGTTAGGACAACCAACATGGCTCTACTAAAAGTCATCTTGGTGTTCCTTAGTGGTTTCGGCATTATCTTGGCCCATACAGGTCCCTCTTTGAGTAAATAGTCCTCGGAAAAGCTGGTATTACTCAGCTAATCAAGCGATTCAGCCGAATACCCGCCACTTATAGACGCCACCATCGATACGCTCACAGCCGGTCTTGATAGAAGGGAATTCACCAGTGTAGATCTCGTCAAAGCGTATCTCGCACGAATAGCAGAAGTAAATGGCACATTGTATTCCGTAACCGAAGTCAATCCAGATGCCCTGGCCATTGCGGCCACATTGGATGGGGAGCGCTCATCGGGGTCTATTCGTGGGTAAGGCTAGCAATGCCGATGTTGTGATCAGTAGACTAATATGAGTAGTCCGCTCCATGGGATACCGATTTTGATTAAGAACAATATCGCAACGAATGACAAAATGACAACAACAGGTGAATCGTCTACCTACCGGTCAAGGAACGTTTACTAACTTCCCTTCAGCTGGTTCTTGGGCTTTGATAGGAGCCAAAGTGCCCAGCGATGCCACCGTTGCGGAAAAGCTCCGAGCTGCGGGAGCAATCATACTCGGAAAGACGAATCTTTCCCAATGGGCCAATTTCAGATCCTTTAATTCAAGTAGTGGCTGGTCGGCCTACGGAGGTCAAGTCTACGCTCCGTATCACCCGAACCAGGACCCATGTGGAAGCTCAAGTGGAAGCGGAGTAGCATCAGCGTAAGTTCATGATCTGACCTCAAAGAACAATTCTTAACGCTGCACTTTTATATAGACTCGGTCTCGCTCTGGGATCTTTGGGAACGGAAACCGACGGCTCAATTACGTGTCCTGCTTCGTTCAACAACTTGGTGGGAATTAAGCCTAGTACGTCTGAATAGAATAACTTTCCGCGCAGGAGAACTGACAGAAATATTAGCTGTTGGATTAACGTCCAGACACCTGGTAATCCCAATCAGCGAGCATCAGGATACCGTTGGACCAATGACAAGAACGGTCAAGGACGCTGCATATATCCTGCAAGCAATAGCTGGCGCAGATCCGCTCGACAACTATACATCGGCCATTCCCAATCCACAGCTACCAGATTATGTAGCGGCTTGCAAAACCTCAGCACTTTCCGGAGTCCGGCTTGGCGTTCCCCGGAACGTGATAGACTTGCAATCGGACAACACAACAGGACCAGTAGTTGAAGCGTTTGAGCAAGCATTGAATATCCTACGTGGTGCAGGTGCAAACGTTGTCGACACGGAATTTCCAGCAGCCGCTGAATTCCTGAACTCAGACGTAGAGACACTCGTTCTTTGCGCAGATTTCGTAGTCAATCTCCATAGTTACTTCGACACACTTACATACAACCCGAACAACATCACCTCTCTTGCAGCGTTGCGCACATTCACCCAATCATTCCCACTCGAGGACTATCCTCTCCGGGATACCAGTATTTGGAATGCAGCTTTACAGGTATTCAACAACACGGACCCTCGCTTCTGGCCTATTTACCAACAAAACGTGTATTACGGGGCCGAAGGAGGTTTACTTGGCGCCATTGCCCGCGACGATCTCGACGCCGTGGTCTTACCCGCCAACTTCGCGTCCAGCTATGCAGCTACAGTAGGAGCGCCCATCGTCACTGTTCCTCTGGGATCTTATCCGGCGGGTACGCCTACAGTTGCGAATGAATGGGGTCTACTTGATGTCGCTCCTAATATTCCGTATGTTATTCCTTTCCTCTTTTAGAAGCGAGCTAATGTATTACGTCTAGGTTCGGAATCAGCTTCCTAGGCGCGAAGTTCTCGGAAGAGTCACTTATTGGCTTTGCATATGCTTTTGAGCAAAAGACTAGAGTCAGGGATACGATTATGCCGTATATCGTGCCTCATACCGAATTGGCGGATGTCGTTCAGCCGAGCATGCATGAGACTCTTTGATGCCATGAACCCTTCGTCATAAATGCGAAGAGGAGATACCGAAAGATAGTGTCTCTAGAATCTCGGCGAATCTCCTAATATCCTGTCGTATGGGTACCTTCTTGTGAAATTGAACCTATACGTTGAAATATATGATTATTACTGTAGTACTGGGATATACCCCAGTATATTTCTGGGGAACTATTTGCCTACCTACTTGAACTTGAAGTACAATTAGCATCTGAGACTGCGTTCTCCAGAACGGACTCTCGTATTGGAATCGACTCTCATACTAATCGAAGATATGTCTAAAAGTGAAGGTTGAGGCACCTGCATCGAACTTGAAAATGTCTGCTGGGACTCTCATCTGAGGCATAACAAATTAAGGGGTAATACCATTGCTTCCACCCCGACTATGAATTACATCGATGTTTGAACGTCAACGAAGCCGGTGTCATCGACTATGCCCGAGGAGATAGCTCTGGTTCGAGAAGCCGGAATGGGAATGCACTTCGCTGTGCTGTCTAAATAGAGCATTGTTATCTTCGCCAAGGAGGTGAAACACGAGGGCGAGAAGCCGTAGAAGATCAGGCACGACACTGGAAGGGCATATTCCCGTACAGTCGTGTCTAACGACTTCAGATCTGTGACTATTCATAGGTAGTTTCCAACCACTGTGTCAGAGGGGTGAGCTGTCAGGGTTCGACCCGAGAGGGCCTGGACGCCAGAGATTGGAGTCTAAGACAGCGCAGGCAGAGGATGTCCTCTCTATGTATACCGCAAACTACCTAGCTAGATACCTAGGTAGGTTTAGAGTCCCTTGCGGAACAACATGGTTCGTACCCCCTGCATAAGGTTGGCATCGTAACGTAACACACTGCAGGATTCGCAAGGCTTCCGAGAGCATGAAATTTTCGCACTAGCAAAGTTGACTGCTCGATGGGAGCACTTGAATTCAGTGGCTAAGGAGGCAGACAATACGTTAGCTAGAAATTCGAAATCTATTACCTCAAACCTTCTCCAGCGCTGCTAAGAAGCTTTTGAGACCTCCCAGCCTGTTATTGCTGGCCATGTTGGTGAGCATCAAGAATTTATCGCCATAAGCTTGGGTTCATTTAAGTGACCTTTTCCTTTGTCATGCGAAATGTCAGCTCTGTCCTTGTGAAAAGGATCCTCTGACCGTCCTATACGCCATAGTTGCGCGATATAGTGTAGGCTAGCAGTACCTAGGTACATTAGATAGTTCTTCACGACGTAAATATTTTCCTCATCATTCAAGTATCAGCCAATTCTCCCTATTCGGCTTGCTGAATACCATGTACCATGAACACCCTGGACCGACCCAAAGCACTTCCAGACGCTCTTTGCAATCTAATACGTAATTATTCTGGGTGTTTCGAAACTTCTCCGGTGAGGCGGCAATGACTGGCCACTACCACTCTGCGATTCGCGAACTCTCGATCATACGTACATCGAAGAGAATCGTAGGGGATGTGGTAATCGGTAATAGGTTGCCCGAAATTGTGAGGCTGTACTATACACATCAGGCACAAATGGGATGGTTTGAATCCTGAAGGAAGACGAGGAAGACGAGGTAGTCATATTCCGACAGACCGGATCTGCCATTGCCGGCGCTAGGTATGAGCACACGTAATCCCCACCGTTCAAGTAGCGCTGGCACGTATCTAGCTTTGGGTTCGGTAACTTAGAAATGTCCGACGACCTAGCGCAAGCGCTAAGTCGGACGCGCCCCACTGCGCTCGAGTCCATTACAAGGGAACATCCCTATCTGACCCATCACCTAAATCCTCCAAAGTCCGGGGTGTCCGGTCCCCATAACTCTATATGGGCAATGATGCTCCGGGGGTGAATTCCCGGCGCTACTGCGAGCGAGGGAATTCAGGGGCAGCAACTTACATACACTAGTAGCTTGGTCGCATCCCTCTCAGCCTCTTCACAGCGAAGAGCCTCGACTGTCCCCTCCGGATGACAAACGGGAATCAACCGTGACACAACTTACATACGCATCTTCCAGGGATATTCCCGGTGAGTGAAGCTCGGCCTCAAGGCCATCGAGCTGCCAAGTTCCAAAGGTCGGACCGAAGCCCGCAACGGATGCATGCGTGCCCCGAAAATCGCACCGAGTGATTTCTATTGTTCGTCGACCTGGGAGGTGAAGAAGAAAGACATACCTTGATGCTATACCACGAATCGATGTGATTGTATATTCGCGTCTTCTCAGACTAATTTCGTTAGACCGTCCCTTATTTATCGCAGTTTATAAGGCAGGCATATCGCCCCTTTCACGAATTGATATTTGTGATATTCGTAGGTAGGTACTTAATGCTGTTGGCCGGCGACGTGTGATGGGACTGTAAGGGAGACATTATGACGATGCTATGATGGTGGCTAAGTTCAGGGCTGCCTTGCTTCGCTAAATATTAGAATTTACCCATGGAAATTAACCCACTGTATAATCAAGACTTTTCAGACGAATTCCCGATTACGGATGAAAAAATGAAACCCTAGACGGTGCCGCAGGGGTAGAATCGCGTCATGCAGTTCAAGATATCTCAACTACAAAATCAAACTGACGAAGAGTCAAGCTTGGTCAAATGTATGTATTATATACCTTCTATACTGTAGATCCGGGGTGATTTCATGATTTACATATACCGTACTACTGCAATGCTTGGCAGGGCTGGCACGGACGACCGGAGTTTTCACCGCCCAATACAATGAAGCCCGGTAGATATATGAACATGGATTGCTATACCATAATCCTTGACTTTATTGATATGTACGCTTTGGCCTCCATTTAGGTACCTGCCAAGACGCTCTGGATGCTGAATGGCGAAGCCTTTTCGTAGGACTTGGGTAAATGCTCGGAGCTTTGAGTTAGCCAAGCCTGGCTGCCCCGTGTAGTCTGCTTCGTTGTCAATCGAAAACCAATATACATAGGCAGATATGCAGAATAGCGTGAAACTGAATGGCCCCGTGTGCGAGTAAAACTGTAAAATACTAAGCAATATCGCGTACTGTATAGCACAGTACTATTCATACATGGGGCATTTAGTCTGACGCTATTCTAATATCTTGGTTTGGTTAAGAATAAAAGTGCCGATTCACCAGGAAGGCCGTTTATTAATGTTGCTCATAGATATCTGACTAGTAACCAGCTATGTCAACTCGACTCGATCCGTAAAGCAGTAGTGCTTTTTAGCGTACTGATGGCATCATTGGAAGAAAACATTGTTGGCAACGATGCTGGAGGTTATCCCTTCCGAGACATGTTTCCTTGGAAGATTGACGTCGCAATGTGCCCGTAGTTCGCTAACTGGGAAATACATCTAATATATTCATTGTGAAGGCGAGGCTGATCGTCTAGACACCTTGAACTCCGTCGTGACGACAATACCAGATGGATCCCTTGTGTTACTATTAGTACTACTGTTATCCGCATCGACCCCCGCATTAATATGATCCTGGCTTTCACTCTGAGGCTGAGAGCGACCGATGGTAGTCATCTTGTAAGTCTGTGCCCGTTTCGGGTTACCCGTCGTTATCGTCGTAGCGTTCTCGATGTCGTTTTTGCTGTTGTAAGGTATCCTGGACAAGCCATTCGAGCCATCGCCACTCTTCTGCCAGCTACCACTTCCGTAACCCGTCACCTTCTTCTTGTATTCGCTGAAAAGGGGCTTGATACTTGGCGCGCAGACTACGACGGCTGCGACAAGGAACTCGCGCGCAGCCCAGCCAAGCGCGACGGTATTGTTATCAAGAGAAACGAGGGAGTAGTACGCTCGGAGTATAGCGCAGATCATGACGAAAATACCGGAGCCAAAGAGTATTGTCAGAGAAACCTTGCGCCTCATGCTGAGATTCGTTTGCAAGAGCATGGGCAGTGGAATGGCCATGATTCCTATATCGGTCCTGTAGGCGGGTTCTATTAGACCAGGCCCTAGATCAAGTAGCCAGGGAGAAACTGAAGACTCACGCAACATCTAAGACGCAGATGATTATGTAATTCCCCCTCCGTGAAGTGCAAGATTCTATCTTGTCAGTCGGTGGAATCTAAAGATGGCAAGACGATGTCTTACCGCCCGGATATGGCTTAATTTGCCAGGCCCTATACGTTGGATAACACGAGAATATGTGCCAGAAAAGGCTTGCCAGAAATGTTGCTGTAGAAAGAACCATCATACCCCACACTAATCGTTGCTGCCGGAGTCCCATTCTGTGGTGGGCGTTAGCAGTTGCTTAGGTACCTACCTCCTAGGAGGTAGATATCAAGGGCTAGGAGAAACAAACGTGAGTCTATTATAAAGGCACAGAAGTACCCCTTTCAGAGTCCATATCCCAAGGATATAGAATACCCAGGCGGCGTATGCAAGTTTCGATCCCAAGGTGAGTCGGGGCACATCGCCGTCAGGAACCTCCAATGCAGTTTGCTCGGTAAGATTGATATTATTGCCGATAGCACCTGATGACCGCGTCAATATCTGTGCTGCCCATTGGAACTGGTGGGCTGAAATAGACGCATTGGGTAACCACCTACCACATGTATAAAGAAAGACAGTTTCGAGAACCCAATTAATCTAATCCAGCAAAGTCAGTATGTCGCATTGACAGGTTAATCGTATCGTGGTAACACACAACTGCAAAAACGGCGAATAGGTCATCAAGGCCCATACCGCTAGCCTTTCTATACCTCCATCTCGAATAGAATCGTACAGCGAATACCACGAGGCCGACGGAGAGCTCGGCCCAGAGTTCGACGGTTAGGCTGTAGGCCATGCTAAAACAGTACGCCCGAGAGGAAAGATAGAGAAAGGACTGGCCGACAAAATCTTCCCGGATAGATAATCATTTCCAAAGAGCGTCCAATGTTCGAGTTCCGTCCTATAAATTATAGCAAACACGGCAACGGCGATGTTTTTGTCAATTCGAGATAGAACTTTTTACTACTCTACGTATTATTATGTAAGGTTTCAGGACCCCGGCTCGATTTTCAGGGTGACTCGCTGAGCGTGCTGAAATGAGCTATCACCTACCTGGGTAAGGGCTTGGGCATAAAACTCCTTTGTAGGATGCAGTTCTTATTGCGTTACGCTTGTCAATATTTAGATGGGGCCCATGCATTCTGGAACGCAACGAGAACCAGAATATTATGATACTTTCCTAGGCTATATTCGCCGTGGTAACTCAATACGGCAGAATTATCACCAGTTATATAATTCGCTTTTAAACTGAAACAATGCCATTCGGAGAAATAAACCTAGTTGCCGAGTAAAGATACGACATAGCAGCAGTGGAATCTTGAAAATTTCGAGAGCTACGGCCGCTGTCAGTCGATGGGGCCTGTGTCTAGGTAGCATCCACCCCCGGGCCGTTTCCACTAGTGTAGACATGGACTAGGGACTATGCCGCATAAGGCAGGCCGACAGGCATCGCAGCAAACATCCGTTCACTTCCGGCTGCTAGCATACAGACATTCTGTTTCCACGACACACGGTAATGTCTTAACCTGTACCTGGCATTGTCTTTGTGCCTTTACCGTGGCTCATCGACGCTGCAGAACATTCCGGACCATGGAACCGGGGAATTCCATCCCATAGTAACCGTCTTGTCCGCCCTGCCGCTTTGACCGAGCGTCACATGAATATCTCCACCTGTGAATGTGGCTACATCCTTACGGCATATATGACTCTCTATAGACAAGTTTACCTAATTCAATGTCGTATTCAGAGAGGAGATCTAGGGTTGTTGGACAAGGGTTCAGAGAAAATCTCAACCAACAAATGTAACCCTACCTCTTATACACCCACGGATGGCCCAACGACCGGAAGGTCAGTGACAAAAAGTTTCCATACTTATAGTGGACCGTCTGCAACGAGTTCATGCTAGTGTAATTCCCCTCCCTTTGTCAACGGCCTTGACTGGTCGGTGCTAGCAACTTGACAGCCAATATTGAAACGATAGGTAAATATTTCCGAGTTTCTGGGGTCAGTAGTGACATTAAGCTTAAACATATCCACTCAAGATAAGACGGGAAGTTGGGCACGAATCGGTACTTCATGCCGACCTGTCTTATGTCGTACACCGCATGTGCTAGACATAATCATCTGTGGGACCGCATATGGGGTAGTAGGAGTCGTACACTAGTATAATCCCACGGCGCATGATATCTGACCCCTCTTGAGATAACATCGTGGAGAATGGAACTTACATTTTATGATTTATTTCCCCGTTGTTCTCCATGAGAAACATTGACCGAATTCTAACTCACTAATCTATCGAACGACTCAGTGATATCGTCGAGCTGGCCGGAATCCAACAGACGACATGGCGGACGTAGAAGCATTGTGCAATGAGCTCCAGCTGCACATCAAAGCCCTACAGAGTGGCTCGGAACTTGCAAGGAGACGGGCGACGAACACGGCGAGGCGAATCATAAGGGAAATCATCGACCCAGAGGAGGAAATAGAGCAACATGCTATTGTGGTACGTCTCTACATCGAGCACAACCATCTTATGCACCTTCTAAGTAACCTCGCAGCTCGCCGAAATGGCCGCCATCCGCATGTATATAGAATGGGGATTCTTCGATAAGATTCCCGACAACGGTTCGATATCCTACGCCGAACTCGCCGCGTCCATAAACGGAGACGAAGCTCTGGTTCGCCGCTTCGGCCAGATGCTCGTAGCCACCGGAAAGCTCAAGAGGCCTCAACCCGACCACGTTGCGCACTCGCGTCTCTCGCCGACCTTCAAGTCCGGTAACCGTGACGGCGACCACTTCACGATGATGTGCGACGAGTTCCAGAACGCGTACCAGGCCTTCCCGGGCTTCTTCAAGAAATACGGTCCCCACGAGCCGAAGGGCGAGAGCGAGGTTCCATTCTGCTTCCCCGACGGCGTCGACGGGAAGCTGACGTACTGGGAATTGATCTTACAACGTGGGCAGGATAATGTTGAGAGGTTCGGACGTGCGATGCAGGGTCTCCAGACTCATGCTTGGCCTTACACGGGTATTTACGACTTCAGTTGGGTGGCGGAATATGCCAAGGAGAACAAGGACCGGCCTCTGATTCTTGATATCGGCGGTGGCTACGGCCAGATGATCCGAGCGGTGCTCGAGGAAACTCCTGCTATTCCACGCAATAGGTGCTATCTGGAGGACCGTGCTGAGGTTATTGAGTCGGTGACGAAGCAGTCTGTGAATGACCCTGTCTTGAAGGATGTGCAGAAAGTGGTTACGAACTTCCACAAAGAGCAGCCTGTCAAGGGTATGATTTGTTTGGCCTCCCATAGATATCCTTTGCTAATCTTTTACTGTAGGAGCTCTCATTTACCTTATTCGCCGCTGCATTCATGACTACACCGACGACGACTGCATCAAGATCCTCAAGATTCTGGCCGATGCTCTCCCGGCGGATGAACCTCGCGCTCGTATCCTAATTAACGACCAGATCAACACGGAGGATCCAACGCCCTTCGTGGCAGCATATGACGTGTTGATGATGACCTGTGCGTCCCTGGAAAGGTCGGAGAAGCAGTTTGAAAACTTGGCGAAGAAAGCAGGCTTGGAAGTCGTCAAGATACACAAGAAAGAGGGAACGTCTCTGGGAGTCGTGGAGTGTAAGAAAGCTGGTGCTTCCTAGAGTTGACGTAAGTGGAGGTGCCTAGTGTCGTACATATAGGGGGCCAAGCCCTACGAAGGCCGCTTTCTTGGCAAGCTCGACCGCTAAGCGACGCCCTGTCTTACCCCTCCCTCGCTCTAGAGCACCCTCAAATCCCAATAAAATGGAATCTGTCAACCCTGGAACTGCGAATTCTCATCCGTCCATCTTCATCATTGATCATATTTACATTAAATATTAACCCCTATGTACATCCTGCGATAACTATGTCTCAGAGTAATACGTATGTCGACATCAATTTTCTCGAAGCAGGCCTGGGCATACGCTAGCAGAACCTACTCTCCACGCCACAGCCAGAGTCCGTTGGTCATCGATCTGCGTAATTCGAAAACCGCCCTTGAAGACTTCGCACTTTCCCTTCCAGCATCGGCAACGTGGAGCTCTTCCAGAGCGCTATGCCACTCATCTTGCTCTGGATGATTGTACCAATCAGGAACGCCAGTGCCAGCCCTTCAAGTACGACTGGAAGGACCATCCACTCCCACCGCACATGCACGAATGTCTCGTCTGTCCACGCCGTGCCGATTGCTGTGGTATCACTACGATTTTCGCCCATCCTACTCGTTTGTTCGTAGAGTCGTAGGTACTTGGTCATGCTCGCGGCGACTGCGGCGATAGTGTCGTTCTCCGCGCCCGGTTTTTGGGTTCCCAGACCTGAGCCGTCCTCCCCTAGATCGTATAGCGCTGACAAGACGTCATTGGACGAGGATCGCTCGCCTGTCTGGCCTGTCACGTTACTAGTCAAAAAGTCCTAATCGCGAGTTAGCACTTAGGCTAGGAGTTTGACTGCTCACTGGCGCGCTTACGCTGAAATGGTAACTAATTGCCCTCCAGGCCTCACTTTCGACAACGAATGTCTGGGCAGTTTTCCGCTTGTCCGATGGCGGCACCATAATCGTGATATTCTGACCAAAAACCGGATCTTGTTCACCTGTATATGTGGTAGAAACTGTTTCCTTGAAATCGCCGTTGGAAACTTCGGCACGATATTCATTTACGCAGCTGTCAATAAAAATTCGTCAGTTAACACCCGAAAATAAGCACCTTCAGGACCCGGAACGTACAAGTACAACACACACTCGTTCGACACGACGCCTAATAAGGTGGTCGAGGATAGGTCGTGCAACCCACGCATGGTGCTTATCGACGAAATAGTCGATTGCGTATTATTGAAGTTCACCGTTCTGAGTTCGCTAGACGCATTCATGTATAACCGGCCGCGATCCAAGCCGCTGAAGAACATACCGTTTGGCAGGCTGTAATTACAGGTAACGAATCCGCCCATATCGTCGCACTCCTTGTTTATGAGAGAGGTCGTGTTGGCGCACTTCGAGCACACGGCTAGCGAGTAGTATGGCTCTGGCCAAGTACAGTTACCCGTCGCGCATTGCGGAGTGAGGGCGAAGTCGTTCTGCGGGTGATCGTTGGTGTCATAGACGCCGTTGTTGATGGCAGATTTCATGCCGAGCGTCGGCTCGCGGAGGGCCATGATCGCACCGTAGGTGTAGTCCGAGTACTCCACCGCAAGGGGCACCGACGCATTACTCAATGTCGAGGCAATTGTCCTCTTCGGATAAACAATGACCTGTTGTATGAAAGGATCGACACCCAGAGTCAAAATTGTTATGAAGGCACCCAGCTTTGCCAAATGCAACCGCTTCGTCTTGAATAACAGCTTCACACTGCCCCATGTCCCGCGACTCGCCTCATCGAACGTCTGGATGTCTTCTAGCGATTCCGCTTTCTTGAACCAGACCCATTTGAGCTGACTGATGCTCTCGGTTACTGGAATGATAAGGGCGGCCTTCATCAAGGTCGACATAAACGAGACAAACGAGTTCAGCGTAATGTTCATAGGCCATTGCGGCAATGGCTTCTCGTCCGTCACCGCAATTATGATGATAATAACTGCGAGCGCCACCGCGCTGACTACCCACGCGATAATCTCGAAGAGCCACCAGCCGCCATCATCGTCGCAACCGGAGGCCGGTTCTCGGGGAGGGAGACTGGCTGGCCCCTTTGAAGCGTCGTGGGTGTAGGGCTGCTGTTGATTCTGGCCTGCCTCATCTGCCTTGAGGTCGTCGAGCTCCACGTAGCTACGGTCTCTTATCAGCGGCGAGTTAGATTTGACGCTATATGGGCTTGCTGGGGACAGGCCGGCCGACTAAATCTTTGGTCAGTTATCTATGACTCCATAACTCTGGCTGAAGCAATACGCACAGTCGGTGACGGGATCTGGATATGCATCCCTCAATTTGAAGCATTCCATACCCATAAAGAATTTTCAACACTAATCTATGTCGAAGATTCTCAATCATCCTTCCAACAAAGAAAGTTTTCATCTTCAACGCGCCATATCAGGGGCATCTCGTATGACAGATGCCAATAATTTAATTGCGGGGGGAACGTTGAAATTGGCACCGCCGATCGGTTAAAACTTTCAACGCACTGCTGAGCTCCATTCCACTTTGCAGGTTTATCAAGGACGATCTGCCCTATTTCGTTGGCAATAGGCAATCAGATATCTCACTAATTCAATTGAGTAATGACGCTTGGCATTGCACTGAGGCGATATGGGATCCTGGGGACGTCTAGACCATGTTGTCATGCGCTTTGAGGCCGCCCTATGACCCGCTCAGTGTAATGTGCAGGGGAAAATTACGGCAAGATCATCCTTATGAAGGGAAACACTCTGGAGCCCAATAGTTTTCGGAATACTTAGTAGCTAGCAGGAGAAGCGACATTTACTGAATCGGCATTATAACTTCACTAAAACTCGTTTTCCCTTCATGCTCAAGATCAGTTCCTGCCCACATTTGTCAATCTCACCGCTCACCACCTCGTCTGCAGTGCCCTTCTGCGTCGAGTTCCACTTTACGCCGACGCCTACCATCGATGCTGCGTTCAGCGCCAAAGGCACATAGAACGTCTGGACAATCGAGGTGCTGATCGTGCCCAATGCTTGCCCCCGGTTGTCTGGGGGTAGTGCTGCCAAGATCTCGGCTAGGCTGACGCCCAGGATGTCCGACGCGTCTTCCGCGGGCTGGAGCGGTGCGAGGCGGCTGCGCGTCCCACTATTGAAATTGCTCTGCGCGACGGCGACGAAGACAGACGCGCTCAGGCTTTGTAGGAGCAAAGTGAATGGCACGCCAATGTGGACATCGTGGGTGGGCAGAAGCGCCTGGACCACGTAGCTGGGCTGCTTGAAACCAAGTCCGAGGCCGAAGTCATAGGTGGGTTGGTAACCTATAATGCGAGCGGTAGATTTAGGAGTGGAAAGTTGTGTTCCAAGGTAAGGCGTAGGCTATTAGAGCCCCCTGCAGCTGTACGTACGATACGGTCTCAATAGGCGCGAAGATGCGGGTAGAGAGGCAGCAAGGGGGCCCGCAGCAAGAGTTAACGACGAGATAAAACTAGGGTAGGGCATGATTTCGTACAATCAGGTATCTTAGCCAGACATTAAGATGTATAGCTTATGGTAGAGCAATCCCCGAGCCAACCTTAGATCACGGACGGAATCCCGTACTTCACAGCTTGCAACTGCGCGATCGCCACCACAGCCGCAGTACAACCGCTGGAGACGGCACTATTAACGACCTTATACGGGGTGACGGCGTCACCAGCAGTAGACACACCGCGGGAACCAATTGGAAAAACGAGGCGGCAGCCTCAATGTCGCCAAGAGGCGTAGGAGCGAGGGCTGCTGTGACGAATGGTGTGAGCTGCTCGGTGAATTCTTGGTTGCTGTGGGTCACTGAGTTGAGCGGCGTTGCCGGTGATGGTGGAGACTCATTCGGAGCTCTATGGACGGTACAACGAGCACACCGGCTGATTTAGCATCCCGGTCCTCATAGCGAAGCAGAAAAGACGATGGAGTCTGCAGGAATCCATGACATCGTCGTGAGCGTTGAACGTTAATATAGCCTGCACAAGACGGATATCGTGCATCGTTTACACTTACATGCGCTGACCCCACGTCTCCTGATAAGCCTCAATGTCTGGGAAGATATCGGCTGAGCCGATGGCGAGGATGACCTTGCGGAAGTGATACTCCTTCCTTTCATCGACGACATGAAAATGAGAGTCACTTTTCTTCTCGATCCTGGAGATGGCTAAATCGACGAATCGAACAGTTGAATATCGCGCTAGGATGTCTCTCTAACCGTGCTCCGATACTCGCTAAGTTCCTTATGGTCCCACGTTGGCACGATGTGCATGTGGGAGGACTTTGTATTGCAATACTTGCGTTTCTCGCAGACAATAGCAGTATGGAGCTGCCTTACTAGAGTCGCCGCTTGAGTTACTCCTGCAGGGCCGCCGCCAACGGTGGTAGCGTCAGAGAATGACGTAGCGACTACCTCCATATCTTTCCCATGATTAACCAGCTCCGTTGGCCATAGTGAAGGAAAAATTGAGACTCACAGTTAATCCCCTCTTTGGAGGTCGTATAGGGAAAAGGGGGGCCCACAAGTCTCCGGAACAGTGGGCCCGGCGGCGGCGGACTTCCCGGTCGTGAGATTTATGAAGCCCGCTAATACCTAACCGTCGAGTCTTATTCATGATAAGTTTCACAAGACCAGAACATCGGTAAATGGATGGCGTGGATTAGCGGGATGATCCCAGGCGGCAGACCTGTGTCTCTAAGAACCGACCCAATGTCTCCTACGTCTGTCTGACATCATTGTTATTTGAACCTAATGTCCTGCATTGGGTTTTGTCCTACTACGGACGACTACTGCAAGGGATAGCCAAGACGAGTTCATTGATTAGTAGATATTTCCCAGACTCACCAAAAAACGCGTATATTTAATGAAGTGGTTGAAACTTCTGGGATCTAGGGCCCCAGAATTAAGTGCTCACGAATAGCATCAAAATTCAACGTCCATGTCGGTATCTTCATCTGGTAGTCATATTGAAAAGCAAGCTATACGAAATGTCCAATCAACAGGAAATCCCCAAGACAGGGAACAGGACGACCCTCTCGTCATCTGTCAAGTCCTTCCTCGAGAAACACAAAAAGCTGCGACTCGGCGGCGATGAGGACTTCCACACGGAGCGACGGCATCATCTTGAGGTATTCGGCTTCCATAACCTTCCCAAAGACAAGCAAGTACGCATACGTCGCGTGCATTACGATGGCGTGCGTGGTCGCCACGGCACCATCCCCGTGCGCCTGTTCTACCCGCGCAGCTTCGACGAGAGTACGAAGCATCCCGCGCTCATCTACTTCCATGGCGGCGGATACACCGTGGGCAGCGTAGATGAATTCGAGAACGGTCTGCGTCTCTTGGCCGAGGCCGCGGTAATGATCACAATCGGCGTCGAGTACCGACTCGCGCCCGAATGGCCGTTCCCAACCCAGCTTGACGAGTACGAGGATGTACTCGCGTGGACCCGGAGTTCCGAGGGCGCACGCCTTGGAATCGATAAGAACCGTGTGCTAGGGGGTGAAGACTCCGCTGGCGGCAACATGACAGCTGCGCTATGTCTGCGTCTGAAGGACGAAGGGAAGCAGCCTCTAAAAGCTCAGATCCTGTTGTATCCCGAAGCGCGACTCCCGTTCGACACACCGGCCGCGACGGAGAACAACTCGGGGTATTACCTCGAGTGCAACGGCATTTTCAGTTTCGCGGATCACTACCTGCCCCGTGCGCCGAACAAGTCGTACTCCCCAGCGCACCGGTACATATCCCCGGGCATGCAGCCCGTCGAGAAGCTGTCTGGTTTGCCACCCGCGGCGGTTTTTACGTGTGGGTTCGATCCACTAAGGGATGTAGGTGTTGAGTTCGCGTCGAGGTTGCGCCAGGCCGGAAACCAGGTTGTGTGGCGCCATTACCCGAGCTTGACGCACGGGTTCCTCCAGATGGCACCTTGGAGCGGGGACTCTGAGGAAACTTCGAAAGATGTGGCTAATTTGATGTGGGAGTTGGCTGGTTGAGCACGCGAAATAACGGGTAAACCGCGTGAAATCTGGGCTTTGCTAAGTGACGTAAAATTCACGGGATGGCGATATCTGGGCAACGGGGCCATCGTGCGTTGGGGGTTATTCTTCTACTATTAGTACAATTTGTAGTACAGGCTCTATCTTGAAAGAGAACTATAACTTTGAACCTCTGCCCAGAATTTTCCCCTCTGCCCTTATCAATTTAAATATACTTGGAAGCTGAAAAGTGAGAGAAGGACCAGTCCAATGTCACAAGTAAAGCGCTTCAGAAATGAAATTATGGACTAAAGGGGGTTGGACGTCCTGGCAGCCTGTGTGGAGCCTGAGGACTGCGGTAACAAACGCTGAGGGATGCGCTGGCGTAATGGATTAGGTAATCGGTAAGTAGAGCCTTAGATGAGCGCTCAAATATAGCGGAACATATTCTATAGCACCGGGAATCAGCTATCCCAAGCCATCGATCTAGAGGCGATAATAAGAGTAGATAATGGGAGGAATATCTCTAAATTTGGTGCAGCATCTGGATGTTGCTTACATTCTTTACACTTCGCTTCATCGCCACGGGCTTTCCATCCTCATACTCTACTCCAGACTCCCCGCCATCGCCGGAGAGACCCGACATCTTCTGTTGCAACTCGGCGTCTAGCTCCGCCATAGTCTTCTTTTTCGCGTTCGCCTTAGCCGTAGATGTATCATTATGAGTTTGTGAATCTTGACGTTGGTTCGGGTCTGGCTGTTTTGAATTCGACTGTGAGCTTGCTGGTCGATAATGATTGACGATCGGAACTCTTTGGAGAGGGAGCTCTCTGGAACCACGAAGAGATGAAGATTGTGCGATTCGTCGCATTTCCGAAGCTTTAAACCTATTGATTTATGATAGTATAAGTTTAATATGATGGCAGCATGCGCATTTCCCATTTATCAGAGAAGTAGAGAAATAATTAATCGTATGACGACATGTGAATTCAACCCTGTTTGTAATGCATCGCATAAAGCATATATTTTTTTAAATGCATATAAACCTCTATACATACATTGGCAACCACTTTATGCCAAATTCGCGACCCCTATTCATTCTAAAGGTTATGATGTTGTGATTCCGGCTGTGATGGAACAGCTGTTGTTTAGACTAGGAGTTCTGTTCCTAGTAACTCTATCTCAAGTAGCCTACAGAAGCTATGCAACTTGCACAACAATCTCACCTTCATTTACTGGCGCTTCAAACTCATCCCAGTACTCATAAAACAATTCTTTCGTATCGTACTTACGGGTAGACTTGGCCTTTCTCCCCTCTATCTTCTTCAAGATGCTATTCCATATAGTATGTTTGTTCTTTACCTTGAGGTAGACTAACACCCATCTACCACCGTGGCTTTCAATGAGTTCCTTGTGTTCTTCTCGGTCCCCCCCCGGTGCAGAGATATTTGTCAAGCACTATATCCTTCTTGCCTTCTTGAAGCAATTTAATGAGTTTCTCTTCGCACTCTTCGGTTGCTTCGCCTTCAAAATAGATGTCCTTCTCAGCTGGGTAGTCCACTCCGTATCTACCATGTTTGGCGGCAATCATGGCATCAATCGACAGGCGCTCGTAATTTGGATATTTGGCAACTATTGCCCTCGAAAGAGTCGACTTGCCGGAGCCTATGTCGAGTTAGCTTTACTTACATTAACATTGAGAGAAATAACTTAAACGTGAGAAGACTGAGCTGTTAAAGGGGGACACACATGAAATTCCGCAGGGAATTACAACTACCGGTTTATTGTCTGGTTGGGTTCTCAGTAACTGAGGCCCTATTGCTTTTAGAATCTCATCTATCTTATCCATGACGATAGTTTGGATTATAGAGTTATATTCGTAGTAAGTTAGGCGAGATTAAATAGTCGCTCTTTGATGCGGGCACGTTGTGAGATGACTCATGGCAAGCTGTGTATATGGCTGAGTCACATTCCTGACAGTTTACCCCTTATGTTTGTTTTGTCAAATTATCAAAGCTTGGTAGGGAGTTTGACTCTCGCTACTTTTAACGTCCATAATCTAATTACAGAAGCCCTTTAATAGTCTACAAGAATGATTAGAGTCATGATCCTTAAAAGGCTCTGAACGGTTTTAGTCATAGTTTAAATGGTTTAATGGGTATCAATACATAAATGTGGTTGTTAGAAATTCAAGAATACTACAGCTGTGTGTTCTGGGAAAGGGGCATTTCATTCTTTATACAACCAGACATTGTTTGCGGAATAACGACGGCGGGAACCTTATATAGAATTAAGTATGAGAGTATTGACTTAATGCCTTAGTTCAAGATCTTAATGGTGTTCGTACATTATTGTAGAAACAAACGCGACATAACCGCGGTTAGCCGTTCACATTTCACCAATATAACTCCGCTATTCTAGACCTATGGTTAATTTTCAAAGACAATGAGGCTCTTACCAATAATTGACACCCGGCGTAGTCGTGTTCTTTCTATGTCCTCCTCCATTCATAACAGAGAGGTCGGAGATAGTCTATACTTGGGCACCTTTATAATAGTCGCGTATAGATCCACCTTTCCTCTGGAATGGCCGCAAGGTCTCGCATTGTCACAATACAAATGATCCATTTCATCCAGGAAAAGAAATCCATGTATATTAGCTGTAAGTACAACCAAAGGCTATCGCTCGATAGCTAGAGACATGATGCAGTGTCACAATGGTAAGCTATGTAGAACGTGACAGGGGTAAATGGGGTAAATGGGGGAAAAGGGGCAAAGGGGGAAGAGCCATCGTAGCCAAAAAGCAGGATAGCTCAGGTCAAGTAGACCTAAATGCCACGCACCACCTGGCTTTTGATAGTTTAGGGTACGCCAAGCAGATGACAGGGGATGTAAAAAGAGACCTGACAAGCTGGTCCCTTGAGTGTCAGCCTCGATTTTCTCCTGTCCATTAAGCACAAGGGTCAACGCCGAAGTGGACGACTACCTTGCTCCAAAGCAAGCGCTCATCCTCGGGCATGTGACGACGGATCTTTTCGCGTGCAATAGACTGGCGCGCGGACTCGGCCTGGCAACGGAAGCTACCGAATCGCCACTCCTGGCGTGTCCAGTCGCCAGTCGTAGCCATTGTGATGACGCGATCCAGCTCGTAGGTGAACTTGGTTTGGAAGAAGGTGTTGAGGAATTTCTCGTTGACAATGGAGCTGGGACCCTCGATGTGAAGCACGCGACTCTGGGGGCCGGGCATGCGGGGTGCCGACTTGATTCTGTTCATGCGGATGCGTGGAACAAATTCGCCGACAGTGAAGTCCCCCATCCGAGACTTGGCGACTAGCCTGTCGAGGCCGGAGCGGTCGAAGAAGACTAGCTTAGAAGCCGCGGTCATGTGACGAGCACCTTGGGCATAGCTGTTGTTGGGCTGGACAGGAGGGTTGATAACCGTGGCGTAGATCTTTCCGCAACGGCGGATGGAACCTAGGAGTAGCTGGTGAGTGCAGTCGGGAGGTAGGTTGGTCAGCCACAGTGAAGTGCTCTGGTCTTCGGGGATGTTGGCGGACTGGTTGGACTCCAGGAAGATGTTGCCCCCGTAGTTATGTGAGATACCAGTGATTTGGAGCTGTTGCTCCCAGATCGAGGGGTGAAGAAAACGATTGGGAAACCGGGGAGGCCACTGGCCCATAGGAATGTATCCGTCATCATCAGGCATATCCCGCGGGGGCCTGGCAAATGGAGGCCGAATATTCGGGCGCATAAAGGCACTCGCAAAGCCTAAGTTGAATGGCCTCGGTCCTATAGGTTGGATGCTTGTGTTCGGTACGTCACGTGGTTGATGATGTTCGGATGGGCGTGCTCCTAGTGTCGCGATAGGAGTCCGTTCTTGGCCGATCACACCTGGAGTTTCTGGATTATCATAGACGACGCTTGAAATATCAGAGACTACCGAAGGGGTCTGTGGCCAGAGGGGTCGAAGCATGGACAGTAAGTCTCCACCAAATCGTGGTGGAAATCGTGAATCGTATTGAGGATATTGGTGGACTCCATTAGGAGTCGCATCGTTGGAACGATCCATGGCCGAGTTGGTCATTGCGATCGATCAGGATGTGGGAAGTAGAGCTGAGAGCAGACGTGATTGACCAGCTAATGATTTATGAGTTAGTATCCAAAGATATATATGTACCATAGGACTAGTTAAGAATAATAGAAATAAGTTATGACATAAGTTCCATATTCTGGGAATGTTGCTGGGTTCCATGCTTTGGGACAAGAATAACGTGACATGTGAAAGATAATGGGACATTATGAATGCAGTCGAGATCAGATCGAATATGCGGGGATGGTATCAGATTGCTGGACTGATGACAATATGAAAGAGTGACAAGAGGAAATGCGGGATGATGGAGTATACTGAAAGGCATACATACGATCTGTTAACAGGACTTGTAGAGAGCATCAATAGTTCGTGTGATCGTTAGCTGGTATCGTAGCTGCGATCTTGGGTTGGGATGTAAAGTGGAAGTTGTGGATGGCTGAAGAGATGCACAAGATTGCTTTTATAAGCAAAATACACAGTGTGGGGAGGTCAAGTCGAAGCGTTCGCCCCTTTATTACTGTAGTGACTGAGGAAAGGTACACGAGTCTGCCTTTTATGTAGGTAGATGATCGAGGCCGCACTGCTCTCGGCAACCAGGCAGCCTTCTTGCATCCTGCGAGGCATAGAGGACCTAGGAAATGGCTGGTGGAGACAAGGTTCGATATATAAAATCCTTATAGGTAGCCTGCTCTTTACCGCATAGTATTCTACCAAGACCTTTAAGCTGCTAGAACTACTACCATATGTTTGCGGTTTAAAGAGGTATAAATCGCTTTGGCTCTAAGACTGAAAATTGCCAGAGGATAGTCCAATGCCATCTCGATTCACCTTAATGATAAAGGGGCTTACAAATAGACTCGATTCTGCACCTAGAGTCCAGGTTAGATGCATAATGAATGATAGATATGATTCCACATTTTCATTACTATATGCTTCTTTACATATAAAGATATAGGGACCTACCTAGACAAAGAAGAAGAGCACACATCGAGGAAAACTGCGACAGCACGTAGGTATGATGCCTATAAAGCTATACCTCCTTTCTTTACAGGGCGTATTTAAGCCTCGTTGAGCTCCACCTATGAAGATCAGAATATCAGGTGGAAATAACATTTTGGTATTAATTCATGACCGAGTTTGAGCATTGCATTATGCTCTCAGTCGAGTCACATCACCTCCGGAGCGCAAAGTACTACATATATGTGTGGGTTTGCACATGTATATCGGAATTTCTACCTCTTAAAATACGATTGTCCTTGCTAACCTATCGTCTAACTCTAACCCTCGTGGTAGCATGAAACTGTCAGGACACTTATTGAAGTTACTGCTTTATTGGTAAATAATGCCAATGTTTGGTTGAGAAACATAATACATTCATGGATTGGCTCCTTAAAGCTTGTTACAATTATGATTCATCTTTTCAGCGCTTCCCTGCGAGATATTTCAACGAGAATATGCTATAAGAGGCTTACATGGTATAAGACTTCTCATAATATATAAAAATAGACGAGATTATGAGTAATAAACATCGCGATTTCTCTCGTAACTCAGCAAAACACACGGTTGTGACTATTACTGCCTAACTTTGCATCAAACACTAATCAATAGTAAACCCATGTATAGTCTTCTTTACGCCCAGCCTACTTAACGTGCTGCCCCAGCCGCCTATATCGAACGCTGCTCCAATGATTTAATTGAAAACTTCCTTTTCGCTAGTAAAAGCTGAAAGCCTCTCAGGCAGCAAGCCGTTTTCAGGCTTCTAGGAGTCATTGTTACGGGTGATGACCACGGAGTCCAAAGGCAGCTCTTGGGTTTCTGTAAGGCAACAAGACACATCAAGGAAAATCCACCGACCTTACGATAGGCATAATGGTCTTTTATAGTCCCTAAACAGTATCGTACCTATTTCAATAGTACCCCACTATTCTACAAGCCTCTTGCCGCTAATCGCGTTTATATTTGAATAAAGTCTAAATACGAGGCGTACTCAATTAAGGCTTATACCATTTGGAAGCCCTATTTTACAAAGCGACGGAGACTGGGGGCTGTCACGTGATAACCCTTGTCTTGACCTACCTATATCTAGGTAGGTACATAATTCGACCAAGTCAACACAACAGCTCTTACAATAGGTCCAATTCCAGAAGTAAGCAGGGCCCAATCAATCAATCAAATAATTAATCCGTCAACTACCTACTCAATCAGTCAGTCAGTCGGTTAGCTCTGGAAGTGTGTAAGTGAGATGCGATGGCGGCAACAGGCCCGCAGAATTGTGGGGTACTATTGGAATTTACTATCTACTACGCTCCTTAAAGTAGTAACACTCCAATTCATTATTAATCGCGATCACGAATTCTGCAGGTACGAATAATAAGTGGGAAACAGAGCAAATGCTTATCCAATTCCATAATTGTAGGTATGAATAGTATATAGCCTAGTACTTTGAAGCCTCGAATCTTGATGCAAACCCCGGAATGCGCCTACCGAATATTCAATTCATGCGCCCGCGTACATGGACCCAGCAAAACACGGGCTGTTGTGTACATGTACCGTGGTTTTCTCCCCTCTCTTCCCCACCATCGTCATAAGTTACAATTACAACTTCATACCCGTCATTTTCGCAACCCGCAAGCTCTGCCTCATACTCAAATCTAGCATAATCTCTTCGCTACCACCGGGAATAGCATAAGCGCGGACATCGCGGTACAGGCGCTCGACCTTGGCGCCCTGGCCGCCGCGCGAGTAGCTCAAGCCGCCGAAAATCTGGCTGGCCTCGCGGGCGCAGAACTCGAAGGTAATGGTGCTCTGGGCCTTGAGACCGGCAATGGGGCCGCCGAGCCGGAGCATGGCTTCGGTCTCGCCCATCCTCTGGCACTGGTAGATGAGGTTCTCAAGCCAGTTGTACGAGGCCTCGATCTGACGCGCCATGTGCGCCAGCTTCATGCGGATCACAGGGTGCTCGATCAGTTTCTTACCGAAGGTGCGTCGCTTGTTCGCGTACTTGACTGACTCCTCGTAGCAGACGCGCGAGAAGCGCAGGCACTGGATGATGATACCCATACGCTCGTGGTTGAAGTTGGTCATGATGACTGCGTTTGAAGTTAGTTATCAATATCACGTGTCGCCAAGGTTGGTTACTGGGTAACTCACCCTTGAAGCCCTGGTTCTCCTTGCCCAGGAGATTCTCAACAGGCACCTTGACATCCTCGAAAGTGATGTAGGTAGTGCCGGACGACCACACGCCCTGGCAGTCCATCCGCCTTGTGCTCACGCCACCGAAGTCACGCTCGATGAGAAGTAACGAGATACCGTTCATGCCCTCACCGCCTGTTCGCACGGCAGTAGTGAAGTAATCACACCAAACACCATTCGTGATCCACTTCTTCTCGCCGTTGACGATGTAGTGCTTGCCATCTTCACTAAGCTTAGCCTCGCAAGTGAGGTTAGCAACATCGCTACCAGCATCGGGCTCCGTGATTGCCAAGCAGATTCTCTTCTCGCCGGACAAGAGGCCAGGTACGATTCGGTCCTTCAATGCCTTCTTGCCGAACTTGAGCAGCGGCGGGCCGCCAATACCGAAACCACCAATCATGTTCCAGACGAAACCGCCGGATCCGACGCGCGACAGCTCATCCGTGACAATCATCTCGTGGAAGAGGTCCCACTTCTCTGGCGGCACCGACTTCACGGTATTCTTGGTGTATTCTTTAGGGTAGTGGACACCCAGCAGTCCGGCGAGATAACCGCGACGACCCATCTCGAGGAAGATCTCGCGCGGGACTTCCTTCTTCTCGTCCCATTCGGTGACGTTGGGCTCGATCTCGCTATCGACCCATTGCCGGATTTCGGCTCGGAGGGCGGCGTGGGATTCGTTGAAGTAGGGAGAGTGGAACTAGATTCGAATGATTAGCCGACGCATTGACATTGAGCCATGAGATTGAAATGACGACATACGCCTTGGTACCAGCTCGGGTCTGCGAATGGGATCAGGTCGCCGAATGGTTCTAGCGCCTCGGCTTCTTCTGCTTGCGCGGAGGAGGGAACAACATCTTTCTTGGTCTCCTTTGTTGGCTTGGGTGCAGCATAGACCGGGGATGGCTCCGGGGTCGGTTCGGGCTTGGGCTTGCTGTCTAATGAGCCGATCTGGAGCGACCCCTTGTACTTCTTAAGAATACCCTCGTTGTGGTATTTCCAGAACTGCTTGGACGCATCCTTCCCGGCAACTCGAGTTAGGATCTTCTTTCCACCTATACAATGTTGAGATTTCGGTTAGTTGCTTGGACTTGTCAAAGTAATAAATTTTGGATGCGTATTGTGCAACGTCCCGGAAGTTAAATTGCGCAGGTGCAAAATCATCGGAACTTGGATTGCAACATACCAGGGTGCTCATCTTGGAACTTTGTCAAATCGTAGACATCGTCATCAATAATAATCCACAGCGAATCGTCCTTGTTATGCGACGCGACGTCGCTTTTGGAGAAGGTTTTAGACATGCTGAGAGAATAATTGTCTTTTTCTATACAAATGAGTTTCTAGTAGAGATTATACAAATGCTATATATAATAGCAAGAAAGGGATAGAGTTGAGGGAAAGGAAGACGTCGAAAGCTAGAAGTCTTCAAGGTCATCTTTACGTTGGCGCGGCGCCATTTCTTAAGGCTTTAGAAGCTCGGCCATTGCAGCTCCCTTACCGAGCTTCCACAACGTAATCCCGCAGGGGTTTGAAATGCCCGACATGTGATTCTGAGGGCGCCCCCAATTCTGGAACCAATGCCGCAAGCAGTCACTACGCTAAGCTTACTACGGGTAAACTAACCCGCGTTCTTAGGCCATTCAGCGCATCGCTATTGGCAATGACAGCCCACTGTAATACTCTATCAGGACTCGTATCCCCACGATAGCCTAGGCTGAGTAGAATCCCCGGAGTTTTCCTGGGGAAGGGAATGCATGACTTGGGATGTTTCGTTTTCGCTCCGTCATTACTCGTTGGGCCTCGTGCCATGTGTCCTAAATGGCCGTCTGCTTATTTTATTCATCGGCATGTGATTCGGCGCTCAATACAAGTTACTACCCAACTCGGTGGTGAGAATATGTGGATACACTGATGATGTCACCTTCTAGACCCTCTGAAATGCGAGGCCAATGGGAGAAATGGGATTTTCAGATTATTGGGGTTACATGCTGCCGAGGTACACACCCTCACCCTCACCCTTCCAGTTCCACACCGGGTCACTGGACCACCCACGGGCGCCCGACAGTTTGCAGTTTCTCGTGCCGACTTGTGCATATGGTGAGTAATCCTACAACAGCTGTAGCTCTGTTCCTGCATAGCTGTAGGCTTGCTATATGTAATTTTAGAATCAAGACGCACTTTTTGCTGGGTATTGTTGCGATTATAGACAGCTTATAGAAACATTTACTACTACGAATGCCGCTATGGGCAAATGGAGAGTCACAGCTGAGTACTACCAGGTATTGCACGCAAGAGTCCGGGCGATAATATATTCCTAATTCCAAAGCAAACCTCAATTCTTCATCCTATCTAGTCTCAAATAAAGCTACTTGTCTATCGTACACCATGTCACGAAGCGGCTTAGATTGTTTCGAGTCACAACGATCATCAACATTGTACGTTCTGTCTGGACTTCAGAAGAAATTGCCGTAACGGATCTTCGCGCGTGTTAGCGCTGTCGGGGAGACACCTCATGGGGCTACTAAGCGCCCGCGTCTCATCGTCAATAGTGCTGCAGCCAGTCGATGCCTTTGTCATGGTACGCGGATGTACGCGGATGACAAACCCAAGAGCACAGGCCACTCTCGACCCGACTTTCGATTGGTCAATAGCGCTTCGATTAAGAAACCCAGAATTAGAAGTCTTTGTTTCGAAGTTACAAGCGACGGAAAGCTCAAAGGTCTCTCGCTCGTCTTTGTCAATATCGTGGTATGGAGTTTCCACTCACTGGGCGCTTGTTTGTGCCTGAATCACTGAGGTACTATGGTTATATTTCCATTGTCTTCCAGTTTAAATATCTCTGAAAACTTCCTTTGGTAGGTATCGTGATTCCCATATACACAACTCTTTCTCCTTTTTGCCTTTCTGTTATTCAACAGTACATGTAGGACACTGGATGTCTTCAATTCATATTGCACTCTTTCAGTAATTATTTAATATTCGATTAAGAATCTTTCCTTCAGTCTACTGTTCTATCGCCAGATATCTACGCCCCTCTTAGGTTGCCCCTGGGTTCAGCAGATCATTTCCCCATCCTCAAAAGACAAATACACGAAAACTAGAACATAATGCCTCTGAAATCATTCATCAGCAAAGTCGGCAAAGGCGCCGCCACGAAGCAAGTCTACATCTACGAGACGTGGCTACGCTGGATCGCGCGCGGCATCCAGTTTATCCTCGCCGTCATCGTCTGCGGCATCTATGGAAACCGCGTGGACCGGGACCACAAAGCGGGCAACCCGCAGTCGGCGGCGTGGGTCTACGCGCTAGTCGTCGCCGGCTTCTCAGCCGTCACCTGCCTCCTATACTCCATCCCCAACCCATTTAGCCGCATGCAATCGCACCGCCTCTTCGCATGGGACCTTATTCTATTCGTTCTATGGATCGCTCTCTTCGGCACCTTCGCGGTCATCTTCCTCAAGCGCGACGACGACGAGTACCAGGGCACTAGTGTGAAGTTGATGAAGTGCGCCGTCTGGGTCGATCTCGTGAACGCCATCTTCTGGCTGTGCACCGGCGGCTACGGCTGTTTCCGGACTTTTGTTGGTAGGAAGGTTAATGACAAGATCGATCATTACCAGAACAAGGTTGAGTCTGGGATTAATGCGAAAGTGGACCACTACGCGGGGTCGGCAGTCAACAACTTCAGCATGAAGCTTAATCCCTTGCGCAAGGAGACCGTATGAACCGAGAAAAGAACGGAATTGAAGTTCATGGAGATATGATTGGATGATGATACGTCTCATCTTGGGTGTGGTTTTGCTAGGATTCATTTGAGCATTAGGCAGCATTGCGGTCGGTTGCATATACATAGATCTTTCACCAGGCGAGCTTCCTTTGTATGAAGCCGTGTCTTGGACAAGTCCTCTTCAGTTCTCTACATCGCTAACTGTGATGAGGCACACTTAATAACAGCATGATCCTTTTACAATATCTTTCCTCTGTGACGAGAACCAAAACTTATCGATCTCACAGTCCACTTAACTGTAGAGTTGCTGTTACCAATACCCTAGCTAACCTCGAGAGTAGGTATCACACATCACAACGATCCTTCCGGCCACTCATATGGCGGCCAAGGAAAGTCAAGATCATAAGTTAGTTCGAGAACGACGCTTCCCTCGGGAAATTCCTTCGTAGTGCCATCCGGCAGCTTCTTTGGTTCAGCTTTCTGGCAGGTGCTCCACTGAGTTTTGACTCCAATCTGCTTCGCAACGTCGTCCTTGAGCCGGCCAACTCTATCCGGCATAGGCTTGAACATCTTGCGCAGATTCTTATCGGTACTCTCCTCGAACTCGCCCGGCTCCGCCGTGACCCACGCTTCCTCCGACTTGCGTAAATCGCCGGTGTCCAGGCCGCCGTTTGCCGACACCTCCGGCTGCTCGAAGTCCTCCTTTACCGGAAATTCGACTCCCCAGTAGCCGAGATTATCCTGGATGCTTATATCGCCGTTGTCGAAGTTGGCGTAAGTGAGGGGCAGAGCGTCTGTCTTGATCTGAACCTGCCATAGCACAGAGGTTGACTCCGCCTCTCCGTTTTCGACGTCGTCTTCGTCCGCGAACTGGTCGACGTACCAGACGGCGTCTTTGAGGATGACTTGCTCGTCGATGAGGACAAATGGTTCTGTGCGACCGGCCTCGGTTTCCTTGGTACGGATGTACGAGTGCGGCTTGTTCATGTAGTCCTCCGGCGCCTTCTTAATCACCAGTTCCAGCAAGGTGCTAAATGTCGCGAATGTACCGAACTCGAACCTCTTTTTGAAAGACTCCAGCTCCTCATCGGAGAGGTCCTTAAGCAGGTAGGCATTGAGCCGAGGAATGTTTATGTTGCGCCAGAGGAAAACCATATTTGTTACTATTCAAGTTTGTATTTTACAATTGATGATTGATGTTAGAAACTATCGACGAAAATGAGTTGAATTCGTGAATTTATAGGCAATTTATTTCTTATACAGTTGTTTGGAGAATTGTGGTTCTCTTTAGGCAGATAGCTTGGCAGTGCTGAGAGGACGAGGACGACGTAAGGGCGTAACCAACTTAGTGGAGCCCCTCATATAGATGTCACTTAGGTAAGCTTCTTCGATTTGCATTATTTTATAGATTTATGCTATACTGCCAACAGATTTCTCTGGTTTTTCTTCCCCATTATACTGTAGTCAATATACCATTTGCAGGTAAGCTGCCTAAATGTAGGACTCGATTTATCTGCACCGTGTTCCAATTCTTGTATGACTCAACTTCAGTTCGCTCCGATCTTCAACTTTTACGCAGGAAACATCCCTTTGGTCCCCATCTCCATCAGTAACGACTGTATGCTCGATCTATCTCTCGAGCTATGTCTTGAGAGCGTCCGTAAGTTTCGTGACGAGCTTCTTGGTGTGTGACAAGGGACTCTGAGCTTGGAACAATAGTTCAAATTCAACTAATAATTCTCTTGGGTCCTAAGGTCCTTGGTTTTCCTTCTTCTTCGAAGAGTCACTCCAGGACCTATATACAGCTTCCTTTCTTTCAATCTATTTTAGGAACCCTCCATTACTTCTCGTGTTGGTGCAGCCTGCATATTGGGCGCCAACGGCCTTATCCTGTAGATACCAATCATCTGTAACCAACACAGCTCTTATCAGACCTCCTGACCTTCTTGCATTGCCAACACGTCTTGAGAACGGGTCCCGTGTGACATGGTGTTAGTAGCAGAACCACAGGGAACGCCATGCCGATCGAAACTTGGACCACCTGGTGGGAGGTTTAGGAGCTCTAGGAAGCCCTCTTACAAAGCCTGTAGCTCCGTCTACAATCTCAATACCGCGCTCCTTAGCCATCTGTCTTTGGATGATTCTAGCTTCATCAGCTAAATCGAGCTCAGCCAGAAGATCGAAAACATCATACCAGCTTCCATGTGTTTCGCCTTGGGCGAAATCTAATATCAACTTCCAGAGATCTTCCGTGCTTTTATTCGCGGCAATGTCGCATATGCGCACCACAACTTTGCCGTGAGCCACAACTTCTTCCGGGTTCATTGTCCCGGCAGGTTGTCGAAATTCAACGGTGCGCTTGGGTTGGCTCTCACAAATAACATTTCTGGCCCCGTCCGTCTCTACTACCTTGTAGGTCGTGTGTTTATACGCGTTGAAGTTATATGCTAATCGGCTAGCGCTCGAAAGGCTCATCAGGTATGAGATAACACTCGGGTGTGCCGTAGAAAATAGCTCCTGCGAAGCATTTACGATGCCAAGAGGCTCGTTACTTTCGCCCTCCTCGCTCGTGAACATCAGAGGGATCTGTCCTCTCCGCATGAAGCTGGGTATTGTAGCGAGAAAACGGAGTTCACTAAAAGTAGTATAGCCTTCGAGAGACCCTCTCCGGAAAATAGACACGAAGTCTCGTGCACTTTTGCCTGATGGGATTACCTGGGGTGGAGGGAGTTCACTCTCGGACCCGGGCGCCTCTAGGGATGTCAATTGGATCAATGCGCTATGAAAGCCTCGACTTTCGCTTTTAAGGACTTGACTCGCTTCTTCTCCTGTTGCGCCGTGCGCAAGAACACTATAGAGCCGGTTACTCTCACACCAAAAGTTGTCCAAACCGCGACGGTGTTCTGGATGCATCTGCGCCAAGATTGGGTCTGCTGCATAGAGGAAAGCGGCAAGATTGCGAAAGTGAGAGGGACTGATCCATTGCTTGCCTCGACCGTAATGTACATGAAGACCTGCCGATTCCGGAACAATTATCCAGAAATTCTTATTCAGCGCAGTGACGACACGATGGATTTCAGCCCACGACTTGTCTGTGGCGAAAAGCGCCGGAGTATATACTTCCACATCTTCCCATATATACTCGTCCATAATTGGATCCTCCCTGACAATATGGTCTGGGACAGTCACAGTCACATCTCTTATTACCCCCCACTCCATATATTTCTTCAAATGAAAGGCGTTGACATCACCCTCCACCTCATCCACTTCTTTTGCAGAAGTCACAACACGATCTCCTTTATGACCTTCAACAGCAGCCTCAATGACTTCTTTGACGCGCATCCTAATAATATCCTGTGTGTCGTCTGTCGGCTCGATAATAATTGGGCTGCCTGGTGAGTTTTGAAACATTCGAGGTTTATCGAGCGGCCGATCTCCCACCTTGAGCCCGATTATAAACTCAAGTTCAATGCCGACGCTGCTCGGTCCACTCGCCATGTTGTACTGGTTTTACTGTACCTGCTTCTTCAAAAAAAATTCGTTGAAATAGTGATGTTGTACGAGAGACTTACTGATCCTTTGCTACTGATATGCCGAAAGCCAATCCAGGAACCCGTTATGATGTGAGAGGTCCAATAAGTATAAAACCCTCGCAATATATACATATTGTGATAGTGAGACAAGGCAATTGTTAGCGTACATGTGTTCCAGGGGATAACTCCTTTGTTCGCTAACACCGAGGTCTGTCTTAAAATACATTTTAGGTAAAAATGAACAATCAGCACGAAAAGCATGAAGACACCATCACCATACCTGGTGAGATGGTTGCGATATTGAATTGACTACCTTACATAGATGTAGTTTGGAACTCATACTTGTACTGGCTGAGCCAATCCTTCACCTATGTTCCCCGTGCCTCCGGTACTTGGGAATTTTTCCGAGGTACTTCCGAATACGTAACAATCCCTAGTAAACATACCAAGTATTCCTAGCATACCTATTCCGTACTAGTGGCATAAAGACAAGGTCTATCGGGTATTCTTCGGGCGTTATCCTTGGTCTTGCCTGGTTTCTTATTTAAGGCGCAGTCGAAGGTACGGGGAGGCGGATTAGCTAATGGCCAGGTAGTACCGTAATTGGTAACTTGAAATAAGTACATTCATCGCCGCTCAACCTCGCTCCTTGCATTTATAAGACATCTTTAAATACTCATAGAAAACTCATTGCTCATTGCCAAGCATCCTCTATAATAAATCCAACAACGTGGCATCATAACGTAAACATATTAGGAGCCGAAATCCTAACCATCCCACAAAGGAGATTCCAACATAGATATTCAACCATACATGAGCGAATACATGAAAGAAAGAACAAAATAAATTCTCAAAGACAATCCCCTTTCGACAAAACCTCCTCCTCAGATGTGACGCGTTCATTTAATACCACCCAACCAACCTCCTCTCTGGGGTACGCGATAAGTATCGATAATCGCGGTCTCTCAGCCTATACGTTTCTCTTTCTCTCGGGGAAGAAACCAACCGCATGGAGTTGCAATCATGGCAGTAACCCTCGAAGTATATCTCTCGCCTCTCAAGACAGCCGCGACAAGTACGGATTGAGGAAGACCATGATGACTCTGGCGCGTAGTAGGAGGTGCATCTAGTTCTAGTAGTCGAGGTTTGTCTCGATGGCGAGAGCCTCAAACTCGAACCCGGTGCGTTGTAGATCACTGCATTGCTGTGCCGGAGTGTTTTGTGGTCGACAAACATTTTCCCCTCGTTCACGATGTATTGCGTGGGGTGGCCAGTATACCGGCTCTCTCGCGAAAGGCGGTGAGCCAAGTCGCGAGTGAGGTCGTGGTTATAATGATGGTCGTCATAGTAGTAAGGCATGGCGATGGTATCTGTTTTTGGGAAGAAGCTTGTCTGTTTCTTGTGGGTGACTTGGATTGATATTGTGGAACTACCAATGTTCTAGGTACCTAGTATTGGGGTTCTGTAGATTGATCGAGAAGTTTTTTAATGAAGAGGAAACTGATGGGACACGAGCGAGGCTCTGCCCCCAAAGCCTTCCTATTTATGTGGGCAAACTTGTGCATGTCATACATCGCCCAGCGCTTACGTGACGGCGCATGAGACATTCGAAACTTGATATAAAGCTCCCCCCCAACAACATGTGTCTATGTAAGTCATTCAGCCGCAGGGCGAAGCGCCGAGCCTATAATCTGACACCGCATTCACCAACTTGGCCGGATGTGAAGTTTGTTGTTCTCATTTCAAGATGGCGGGTGGTTGCCTAACGAAGCCGCATTAGGGGTTCGCCCGCGGTTCGCTAGTAAGGCTGTGTATTACTGCCCCCAACAAACATGATAATCCCGGTAATGACTGGTTCGGACAGCGCCGTCTTACAGTCGGCTGCGGGGACCTAAACTGTTGTACAGATCCATACAAAATATTCTCTTGCGGCTTAATTCCTCGCTGTCTTACTACAATAGCGGCAATATATAAATATACGAAACAGTTTTAATATTAAGAACTATATATTTTTATATAAACATATTATTCCTCACTTAATTATACCATTCATATAAATTATTTTTATAAGTAAAGTATTTTTAAAGATAAAATTATTTTTAATCGACGAGATTATTTTTTATAATAAATTATTTTCATTATAAAAAAACATTTTTATATTTATTATACGTAAGTTAAATTAATAAACTTATTAATAACTTATAAAATGTTTTATTTTATTAATATTATTATTTTTTTATGTAAAATAATCGTTAATTTTTTATCGTATTAAATCTTTTAAATTTTTAAAAAAAACAATATATTTATTTATTTAATTACTTAAAGCTTTTATTTATAAAAGTTATATATCGTATTTTTTAACTTTTAATAACTTTAAACGTTATTATTAATAAAATAATTAATTAAATATTAAAATAATAAAAACATTCGTAAATTATATATTTTTAATATTAATTTTTACTTATAATTAATTAAAAGTTAATTTATAATTAAATTCGTTACGTATTAAATATAAATAAATAAAATATTAAAATAAAGTAAAAAAGCATTTATATTTAAAGAATTTTAATATTATTATTAAAAAGCTTATTACGTATAACCTTTACTTAATTAAATTTAAAATTAAGTTAAAAATATTAAAATTAAAAAAAATAATTATAAAAGTTAATTAATTAAAACCTTTTATACGTAAAAAAACTTACTTTAATAACGTAAAATTATTAAATATAATTAATAATTATAATTACTTTAATATTAAAAAAACCGTAATTAAAACTTTATAATTAAAGCTTTATAATTAAAACTTTTACGTACGGTTAATTATAAAATTAATATTATTATAAAATTACGATAATAACTTAATTAATAAATATATACATTTATAAAAAATATAAAACTTTTATATAAACGTTATATATTATTATATTAAAAAATAAAAAGGAATTTTTAATAAAATTAATTTCTTTTAATTAAAATAATTTTAACTTAAAAAATTATTTAATAATATTTAAAAAAAATAATTATTTAAATTTAAAATAAAACTTTTTTATAAAATAATTTAATACGTTTAACATAATATAATTTTAAAAAAAAATCTTATTTTATACTTTACATTTAAATTAATATAATAAAGTATATTATATGAGGTCCCCGCGCGGCGTGGACATAATAACCCCGAATTTAAAAAAATGTAAAAATATTTTCATTTTATTAATAAAAATTATAAACCTTTTAAAATAAATCGGAAAAATATATAGTTAAATATATTAATAAAATAACATTAATTAAAATAAAGGTTATTTTTATTAACTTATAACCTTTTTATTTAATTAATTATAAACTTTTAAACGTATTAATCTTTTTAATTTCTTTTTAAAGTTTTTTTATTTTAATTTTCTTAATTTTTAAGTTACGTATAACTTAAATATACATTTATATATATTAATTACGATTATAATCTTTAACTAATTATATTTTATTATTAAATAAAACGTTAAAATATTTAATAATTAATTTATTTTAAAGAAAACTTTTTTTATATTAAATAACTTAATATATAAATTAAATAAAAATATGTATTTAATTTTATTAAATTTATTATAATTTTATTATTGTAATGATATATTCTTTAATTTTATACGACATATATACGTAAGATTATTATTATTTAAATTATTTAAACGTTAAAAAATGTTAAGTTTTATATTACTTACTTTATAATAACTTAAAAACTTATAGTAAAAGTAATCTTTAATTTTTATAATTTAATATCTTTACGGCGAGAAGTTGTTTTATCGTATATATAAAAGTATTAAAATTATAATTAAGTTATTTTTATAATAATATATATTATTTCTTAATTATGTAATTATTTGATAAGTTATTAATTTTTAAATAAAAGAAAGAAAATTAAAAAATTAATTTGAGAAGAATTTATAACTTTAATAATATAAGGTAAGTTAAAAAATTAATTTATTTTTAATAGCCTTTTTTATTTTTAAAGTTTTTTCTTTAATAATTTTAATTATTGTTATTATAATAAAATATAATTTTAAAACTATTATAACTGTAATCTTATAAGCTATTTAATAATATAAATTATTTTTTATTTAAATTTAATCTTATAAAGTTATTTATTTTTAAACTTTAAAGATATTTAATAAGGAATTTTATAAATATCTTTTTAAAGCTTATTTAAATTTTATTTAATTTAATTCTGTAACGTTATAAATAAAGACGTTAATAATTAATTTATTTTATATAAAAACCTTTTTTTATAAATTAATAATTTTTCTTTTTTTAATTTTCTTATTATTTAAAAATTTTCCTTATTAATTAATTTATTAACCTTTTTTATTATAAATTTTTTTATAAATTTAATGCTTTTTTATTTTTTTTTCTTAAAATTTTTTTTAATTAAATAACTTAAAAAATAAAATTTATTAAAATATTTAATTAACTGTATTAAAACTAATATTTAAATAATATTATATTAATATATATAATTATTTTATATAACGTATATATGTAAAATTATTATTATTTGAATTATTAAAAGGTTAAAATATAAAAAGTTGAAAAAATTGTTAAGTTTTATACGTTTTACCTTGTAAAAGCTTGTAGTAAAAATTACCTTTTTCTTTTAATATTTAATATCTTTACGAGATATAGTTGTATTATCGTATATTAAAGACTATTAAAACCAGATTTAAGTTAATTTTATAATAACGTTAATTATTTTTTGCTTAGGTAATTATTCGTTACGTTATTAATTTTTGAATAAAAAAGAAAAATTTAAAGATTAGCGTAGAAATTTTAAAAAGTTTATAGCTTTAATGGTTTTAATATTTTATAGCTGTTATGGCTTTAGTGGTTTTAATATTATAAGGTAAGTTAAAAAAGTTTTAAGTATTTTTCTAACGGCTTTTTTTATACTTTTAAAGTTAAAACCTTAATAATTTTAGTTATAATTATTATAAAGTAGTATATATTATATTATTATATCTGTAATTATATAAGTTATTTAATAATAATTTTTATTTTTTATTTTATCTTAGCCTTGTAAAGTTAAGTACTTTTAAAGATTAAAAAATAATATTTATTTATATAACTTAACTATTTTAAGTTTATTTTTTTTTTAATTAATTTTATTAATTAGCTTTTTTATAAGCCTTTTTATAAAGTTTATTTAAGACTTTTCGGATTTAATCCCGTAAGGTTATAAATTAAAACGTTATTTAATATAAAAAATTTTAATTTTTCAATACTATAAGGTAAGTTAAAAAAGTTTTACGTATTTTTTTAACGGTTTTTCTTATACCGTTAAAGTTTAAACTTAAATAACTTTAATTATAATTATTATGACATAATATATCTTATATTTTTATATTAATAATTACGTAAGCTATTTAATTATATATATTATTATATATTTAGCCTTAGCTTTATAAAAATATTTACTTTTAAATATAAAAAATTAATATTTTTTTAAATATTTTAACTATTTTAAGTCCATTCTTTTTCTAGTTAATTCCATTAAAAAGCCTATTATATAAACTATTTTATAAAGCTTATTTAAAACTTTTCCGATTTTATTCCGTTAAATTATAAGTAAAAACGTTATTAAATAAAAAAGATTATAAAGTAAGTTAGAAAAGTCATATATTTTTTTAACGGCTTTTCTTATACCGTTAAAATTTAAAACTTAATAACTTTTATTATAATTATCGTAATATAATATATTTTATACCGTTATATTTATAATTATATAAGTTATTTAATAATATATATTTTTCTTTAATTAAAGTTATTTTTATAAAGCTATTTACTTTTAAATATTAAAAAATAATATTTATATATATAATTTTACCATTTTAAGTCTGTTTTTTTATTAAATTTTATTAATTAAAATATTACATAAGCATTTTTATAAAATTTATCCGGAATTTATCTAATTTAATTTTAAAAGGTTATAAATAAAAACGTTAATACGTAATAACTTTTTTAAAAAGACTTTTTTTATAGATTAACGAGTTTTTAGTTTTTTTTCTTATTAATTTCTTTATTATTTGATTTTTTTATTAATTAATTTCTTTAACCCTTTTATTATAAATAAATTTTAGGCATTTTTTTACTTTTTTAAAAAAGTTTTTTCTTTTTAATTAAATTACTTAATAGATAAATTTAATAGAAATATTTATTTATATATATTAAAACTACTATTAAAATAATATTATTTTAATATATATTAAACCTTTATACCATATATATATGTAAAGTTATAATTATTTGAAAAATTAAAGGTTGAAAAAATGTTAAGTTTTATACTTCCTACCCTGTAAAAACCTACAGTAAAAATAACCTTTTTGTTTTAAAATTTAATATCTTTACGATAAATTGTCGTATTATCGTGCATTTAAAATTATTAAAACCGAAATTAGATTAGGTTTATAATGGTTTAAACCGTTTCTTAATTAGGTAATTATTCGTTAAGTTATAAACTTTTTAATGGAAAAGGAGAAAATTTAAAAATTAGCGTGGAAATTTAAAGTAATTTGTAGCTTTAGTGACTTTAAGGCCTTTATGGCTGCTGTGGCTTTAGTGGCTTTAGTGGCTTAAGGATTATAAGATAAGTTAGGAAAGTTTTATATATTTTTTTAATAGCTTTTCTTATACTTTTATAATTTAAACCTTAATAATTTTAGTTATAATAGTTATAGTATGGTATATCCTATATTATTATATTGATAATTTTATAGGCTATTTAATGGTATTTTTTATTTCTTTTTATAGTTTAGCCTTGTCGAGATATTTATTTTTAAATATTAATGAATAATATTTATTTATATAATTTAATCATTTTAAGTTTGTTTTTTATTTAATTAATTTTATTAAATAATTAATTATATAAAATCTTTTATAAAACTTATCTGGAATTTTTCCGATTTAATTTTATAAGGTTATAAGTAAAAAAAATCGTAAATATAAAAGCTTTTATTTTTTAGTATTATAGGATAAGTTAGGAAAGTTTTAGATATTTTTTTAATGGCTTTTTTTATATCGAAAGAGTTTAAACCTTAATAATTTTAGTTATAATAAGCGTGGCGTGGTGTATGGTATATTCTTATATAGATAATTAAGTAAGTTATTTATTAATATTTTTGATTTCTTAATTAGGCTTAACCTTGTAAAGTTATTAGCTTTTAAGTTTTAAAGAATATTATTTATATATATAATTTAATTATTTTAAGTCTGTTTTTTTTCTAGTTAATCTTATTAATTAGTTTATTACGTAAAGGCTTTTATAAAGTTTATTTGAAATTTATCCGATTTAAATTTGTAAAGTTATAATTAAAAATATTAATACGTAATAATTTTTTTTAAAGAGACTTTTTTTCTAGATTAATAACTTTCTGGTTTTTTTTCTTATTTTATTAATTACCTTATCAGTTTCCTTATTAATTATTTTATTAATTACTTTATTAATTAATTTCTTTTATTAACCCCTTTATTATAAAACCTTTTTATAAATTTAAGGCACCTCTTTATAAATTTAGGGCATTATTTTAAAATTATTTAATAAAAAATAATAGTTTATATAATAAAACTATTTTATATATTTATATATTACCGTTATAATAAGTAACAACTTATAAAGCACTTTACGAATTTTAATAAGGTAAAAAGTAATAACATTATTAAGCTTAAAATGATTATAATAAGAAAAAGGCTTATAAAAAAAAGTTAATGCATTATATACCATCACAAGCTACCTAGGTAAGTGGTACCTAAGTACATACTTAAATATCTGTTTTATCCAATAGGAAAGAGTTATTCTTAAGAACTGAACATAAGAGACGGACGAAATTTTAAATGTCAAGGCTATGAGGCGGCTATATTTGAACGACCTGAAACGCGCATTTTGCGTTTGTCTGTACTTGATAAGACTCAACTTGCCATGGGGATATGGCCGGAGATATAAAGTACCAACAAGAGCTGCTGTTGCGCCATGGGCACCACATAATGTATACCCCGCGTCAGTTCTCAAACGTTGTTGGTTCACTACCACATGCATTCAATACTCCCTGTCTGAATTAGGTACGGTATCGCTTAACTTTCCATGGGTTACCTCCCAGCCATTCAATTTAACCTAGGCGGTATTATCTAATACGTATATCTCCATGCGTGACGTCTCGCAACCGTATCGAGGGGAGTAATAGTTGTAATGAGAAGGCTAAATTACAGGTATGTAATCTTCAACGTATAGTCTTTATTCGTATTGATTAGATTAATATTGTTAAACAGGTTTGCCTTAAGGACCAGGTAGTTTTATGCATGAATTCTTATTAGACAACATTTAAGTATCGATTAAGCACTATGCTGTGTTTCTAATAGTAACTACCACTTACTTATACATTATATGATGAGTCGCATTGTGGCGTTTTAATACTGACTCATATAATTAAACCCCTGCTGCGAGGTCGTATTGAATTCACACCATATGTTGTCTCTCGATTTAGGCACCCTTTCCCTTTCTGCTTTTCTACAACTCCCTCCACTTCGTTCTCCCTTGCGTCCTACCATATCAGATTCCTAGCTTCAACCAACTTTATTTAACGCTTAATTTTCGGGAAAATGGATAACTCACAACGCGAATACTCTCGTGGGACATTAGAACAGCTTGAAGCTAGATTAGCGAAGGCGAAATCCATCCAACAGGAATATGCCAAAAAGGAGCAAGAGCAAGAGAGTGCCTTCACGGATAGGCGAGATGCTATTCGAAGCAATATTCAACAACTCCAAAAGGAGTTACAAGATATCTCAGATGAGTATCAAACTGCTAAAAAAACAAACAGAGAGTTGTATAAGAAGGAATTAGAAAATTGCATATACGTGTCCTCTGTAAGCAAAATAACTGCGCTTAAATCATTTTTCGAACCTACCTACATAGACAAAAGAACTGACTTATATAAGCCACCAAAAGAGCTAGATGAGGAAGGACCTCAGGAAACATCTCTAGGACAAACGAAACCCAGTAGTCATCCACATCAAATAGATGACAACAGAAGCCATATAGAAGACGAGATCATCGTCCAGGACTCTCACTCCGAGTCTGAAGCATCTGAAGTTGGTCAGCCCCTAAGTCTAGCAGACGCCATGAGTGGTTCTGCTGGCACCTATTTAAGCCGCCTTAAACTAATGTATACCTAACTAGCAAAGTGACTTTGACACGGAACGACAGCGAGGCGGGCAAAGGTTTCCAAAACGGCGAGTGCGAATAGAAGAGCCCTTCAAAGGTGAAGGCCACTCCGATGCACGTCCATCTAAAAGGCCGCGACGCGGGCGTCAAGGCAACGATCTTAACAGAGAGCAAGCCTCTTCGGCGTCGGGGAGCACCAAGAAGAACACGAAGGGAGCTTTCAAGGGCATCACCAACCCCACGGTAGGGAGAATCTATAAGGTGCACAAGCCTCAAACGATTGGGTACGCAGCTGTGGTACTACCCACTGGCGATTTTCGGGAGATAGGAATCTCTAAGTCGCTTCGCGACAGCAGCCTTGGGAGGTCTATTCCTGCTTGTTATAAATATGACAAGCAGAGCATGGCAATTTTAGGTTGGAAGGAAGATTACGAGGACGGCGGACCGAAGGTAACTAGCCGCAAAGTCCCCATGATGTACTTCGACGAACCGACTGTGCGAATATCTCAGGATGGCGATTTTACCGCTGATAACGCCATATTCGAGTGGGTTTCCGTGGAGTCCCTCAGGCCGTTATCACTTGATGTCAAGTTGTCCCTCAACCCTACAGGGTACGATAATGCAAAGAGATTTGACGATCGACTAACATTGTTGAGACAAAAATCACATGAGACACCACTGCCCCATAGGTCAGGGCTTCAACAAGGTCCACAACCGACGGCCGAGACCAACTGGAACATCCGCACATTCCAATCGATCAATCAGGAAACCCCAGGGTTCGATGCGACACTTGCACATCAGGAGGAGCAGATACAACAACAACGACAGCAATTACTTTCGTTTCAGGAGCATATGCAACTGAATGGAACGGAGAACCTGCAGGAGGCATCATTCAATGTACGAACGACGGGGAATCCAAACGAAAGTAACACTATACATGCCAACACCCAAGAATCTCCAGATCCTCTTGGTGACCCCGAAGCCTCGACATCGCAGCCTACTTCTCGCATTGAGGGGATTTACGACGGCACGGTACATGGAACAATTTATGGGCCACAAAGCCATAATGGCTTTGAGCCACGCAGGTTCGAGCCTGTACTCTCCACAAACATACCGGCTATCCACACTAACCTCAATGATGGCGATCCAGATAATTTGGCAGGATCAGCAGCTTCCTCCTCAACTACGCAGACACTTGCCGAGGAGCCAAAACAGGGTAGTCGAACTGCCACTAAGACGCGAGGAAATACTGACCCTAATGGTAAAAAAGGCGAAGCACCTGGTTTGGAAGCGCGTGATATTGCTGCTGGCGCATTTTCATATCTGAATGATCATTATAACATCTAAGCCGAGAGGTCGGGATGTCGCCAACTTATTACATTCCTTCATCGGAATCGTGCATAGATTGAGAAGCTTCTAGTTGTTTATTACGGGTGAGAGAATTCTACGATAATCATTAGTGTGTTTATGAGATGACAAGATAGCGGGATTTTAATGGGCTTATACAAAGTATGAATCCTCTTCAAGTAATTAGGTATCATCGCGAGCCTCACAGATGTTTCTTCCGTATACTCACTCCGTGGGCTATACAGTGCCCTTGAATTGGCCCCGCTGCTTAGACATTGACAACTTGTATGGGCTGGACTTGCCCATGGACTCCTGAGAGTGGCAATGATAGCATGGAAAGCAGCTAAAACAACAAATCAATTAATGAATGGAAATGTACACTGTTTCGATGTATACATTTTCTGCCATATATGCGTACCTACCTACTATCATTCTTTAGTACGGCCTTATGAATCTGTTTTATTTAAGAGCGGGTCGGCGTTTTAAGCCAGGCGCCTAAAAAACAAAATGGTGCTGTACAGTGTGTATCTGCAGTAATTACACATGTTAATACAGTATTTCGCCCCACTTCGACCAATGCAACCAATTGAATTCTCCCCATCTACTCAGATGGGGGGATCCTGATTGGTGAGGGTGGAAGGTACGCAAAACAGACACTGTGTGTTGTACCCACTACGTCTAAAAGGCGGCTCCCATCAAAAATCTCTCCTTCTACAACGTCCATGCATCCATAGATCTCTCATTCCTCTCATCTTTAGCGACTGGATATTGATTTATCTCTACAGAGAGTATTAGTGTTAGGCCAGCCTCACAACACCAAAGTCATTATCATGTCTATCGTATTTTCCGTAAGTTACATGTTTCTACCCTAGTGGCCCTCCCACCCCTGACTTCCAGCTCTCATCATGAAATTCCCAAGGCTGGTCAAAACACCTGATCATACACATACTGAACCCATTGTATGAACCTCGGAGCAGTGCACACAACCTTTACCTGAGATGGTGGAAGGAGCCCTCCACCAGATGGGAAAGCGCGAGGCACTATTGTGCTATATTTCAGCCCCACGGGTGTGTGCTTCAGTAGTTCCAAAACTGAACACACAACATCAATTTCTCCTCTCTTCTTTTCTTTCCCACAACTTTTCCCTGCAAACCTCTTTTCCCCCTTCTCACGCGCAAAATATTTCCTACCGCAAAGTTCAATCTACATTTCTTTCCTTTAGGCATCTTCCACAATCTATCTTCCCTCACGACATCATCCCAAACCACGCCCCACACCCCTCTACTTCAAACTCCAATTTCTTCTTCAACAACAACAACAACAACAATCATCCCATTCACTCCGTTTACATCTCATCATAACTAACTCTATTCTGCAGTCGAAAGCTGATTAACTTGTACGAGACCAGCGCTGATATCCCTCAAGTGCTCCAAGATTTATCTAGTATCTAGTATTAGGTAAGCTCCTTCCCCCTTTCTCGTCGCCAGAACCCTTTGCCAGCCAGTCACTACCTGGGCCCGCGCAAAACGGTCTCTAGACTCGTGAGGGTCAACTTCGTGGAGTCTCTTCAATGAGTGTGAGTAAAGATACCTCACGGGATCGAAACTCATGCTTGGCGAAGGCACCACGGAGATGATATAGTCGGCCATCCTAGCTCCATACCTGCGTGGTAGGTGGTGCAGCTAGGTTGTTGTCTCAGGAGTGGTTCTTCTCAAGTCATCTTTGGCCTACGCGGTAGGCAGGTGCAGCCCGACTCTACCACGTTCTTCCTCTCGAACGGTGGGGAGGTGTGGATTGAAAGCGCAGAGCTGGTATCATCCCTAGGTGCTAGGGTGCCTGGCTGCGTGGAGCATTGCTTCGTGGGGTACTGATTGGGGAGAGCCCGGTGATGCTGGGAGGGATCTGGTTGTCTACGAGATGGAGCTTACTCAGTAGGGTTTCCTTGCTGATGGGGGTTTTAGGTATCATACTTGCGACTTTAGTCCGGGCTTCATGCCTGTGGGTTGCTACATTCAAGATCCAGTCGAGGCTTCGCATATCGAGCAGTATAAGAACACCTCGAATTCGACAGCAATCCGGTGCATATTCATACAGCATTTCCTGCAACAGATCACAATAATCGAGAAAGATATGCCTGGGTAATTTTACGATCAAGTTACGCGTGCGACTTCCTGTCGGCAACGGCACGTAAACATGCCTTCAATATTTTATTCTCACTCACTAAACCGGGCGGCATATTCCTCCTCGTATGCCTTCCGTCGCTCCATCTTCGCTCGTACTAAAGATTCAAGCTCGGCCTGCGTCGCCTTATCAAGTAAGTCGATACCATCGTCATCCATTTGCTCATGCAAAGCGTGCCAGTATATATTATCCATATTCAAACACGTTCTCGCGACATAAACCGCAGAAAGTATCGAAGCCCGGAATATCACCTATTCCGGATCCACTCCTATATATTGACGTCGCACCAGCCTCATCCTCTTAGACCTCTAATCCATCTTATTCCTCGAGATTCAGGACGAAGTCCGCCTCATATTCTGTCGGCTGTCTAAAGAAATTGGACAGTCGAGTACCTTCAATAAAATCCATAATGATAAACGGGCTTAACTGGTCCGGGCTCTGTTCTTCCAACCCCCAGTCACGTATGTAGGTGAAGGAAATAGTAGTGTATTGGCGGAAATACTCAATAATGCGCACTTCATTGGCGACCGTTTCGGCTCTCCGCGAAGAGTTAGTATGGCTGGGTTGGCGGTTTTCGTGGAATGGTCCACTGTAGGAATAATATTGATTTGTTTTATTCGTTATTTACGAACAGTTTTCGTAATGACGGGCAACGTCAGTTTTCCACGACCATTTTCAAAGGCGATGAAAAACTCGCGGACAAGTGGATGAAGACCCTTCTGACTCGCAGCCTCCACCCACTCCCTCATACCAATCTCTTTCAATGGTCCTCCGGCCAAACTTTCTAGGAATTTCCCCAGGTCTCGATGTGGAACTTTCGCATCGCTGCAATGGTTAACGAAATGGACGCGCATGTTCTGCTCTCTTTGCATTTGAATCCCTGAAATTCGGCCGGCCTGGGAGTCGAAAATCATTTCGATCATGTCACTTGCCACTTCCCGTATGGCGACGAAATCCCAGACGCCAGTCACAAATTTCTCTTCAATCCGTGGCAGCGCGCGTAGAATGAGCGAGTACTTGGTCAGCATGCCCACCACGTCCAGTTCAGATGCGTCGTCGCCCACCACATGGGCTAAGCGGTGGACATAGGTGGGCAGTCCCATGTCCGCGGCGATTTTCTCCAACAGCGTCTCGCTGGCCCACTTGCTCGCTGCGTAGCCGTCCACCGAGTTCAACAGGTCGGTGCCCATGGGCACGGCCGGGACTTCGGGGAGCGGGTTCTCGGCGCTGTGATGGGTGACCTTGGCCACGGATGCTGTGGATACATAATGCACGGGCACTTGTCGCGGTATGGCCATCTCGCAGAGCCTGCGCGTAGACATGACATTTGTCCGGCGGAGGGACGAGTAGGTCTTTAACAATGAGACGTCGGCGCCATTATGGATGATGGCGTCGGCGTGCTCGACTAGAAAGGCGAAGTCGGCGTCAGAGAGTCCGAGATTGATATCTGAGAGATCGCCGGCATACTCGACAATTTTTTCGTCCTGCAATGGTAGTCGGCGCGGCTTCCCGTCACTGTTCGGTCGAATTGCTACGCAATGCACCTTCGCTACTCTCTCATGTTGGATAAGCTGCCGCAGCAAGTGCCTGCCAATGAATCCAGTAGATCCGGTCAGCACAACAATCAGACCCTGGGTGTCAGTTGGAGCTGGAGGTCCTTTGCGAGAAATGAGGAGGTTCGATCGCGGCTGAGGAAGTCCGTCGAGCATGCTAGCAATTTCGAGATCCCAGTCCAACACCTGCGGAGCACCCCCGGCTCTCAAGAATGCTTCCGTCGTTTGAGTATCGGCGCTATCGATCTTATTAGCTTGGATAGAGCTTTCGATGAGAGCGGACATGGCGCTCAGGGTACTGGATCGAAATAAATCCGGCATGGGGACTGCAACTCCAAAGTGTGCTCGGAGAAGTGATTTCAGCCTAATCATAAGGATCGAGCTCCCACCGACTTCGAAGAAATCCGATGATGGTCGAATCGCCAATCTCTTAGAACTACTGCCGGCAATAGGAAGTATCTGATCAGCAAATACTTCTTCCCATATCTCTTTTATAGAACGTTCTCCCGCACTAAAGATTGGCGCTACTTCTCCGTTCGTTGTCGACTCCATGAGGTCCGGTATAGGTAGTTGATCGATAGCGGCCCGGTCAATCTTCCCGTTGGCAGTACTCGGCATTCTTGGGATAGAGATAATGAATCTCGGCTTCATATACGGAGGTAGTGGGACATTGGCCCGAAGCCTCTCCAGAAACTCGGATTTGTCCCCGGCAAAACCAGTTTCGAACACAACGAACGCAACTAACGTCCCCGAAGATTGACTGGGGCGCCAGGAAACAGCGGCGCTGAAAATCGCATCGTTAGATAGACGTAGGATGGTGTTTGCGATCTCATCCAGCTCGACGCGGAATCCATTGATCTTGACCTGGCTACTGCTACCAATCCGTCCAAGCACCTTGAGTGTCCCATCAGGCAATAGCATTCCCATATCGCCTGAACGGTAGATGCGGACGCTTTCTGATGGTGTTACGGCCGACTCTCTTCGTACGAAACTGTATGCTGACTCTGCCGGTCGCCCGACATAGCCGAGACCAACACCTGTACCCGAGATGCAGATTTCTCCCGGAAAGCCGACGGGGAGGACATTCATATTGGCATCGACAATCTCGATCCCGTAGTTGTGCGACGGAAGGAGCCAATCGCCGTTAATATCCCCCGGGTCGCCCAGATCTCGGTACGGTACCATGCCTCTTGCGCAAGCCAGGGTGATCTCAGCAGGCCCATACACATTGACAAGTTCCAAGTTCTCGCAGTCAAGCTTACGGAAGGCTTTGATTAGATTGGGCCGCAAGGGCTCTCCTCCTGACATAGCGTAACGCCAAGAGGATGTTTTCGTCAGGATGTGGTGACCGTAGTTCAATAATACCGAGGACTCCGACGGCACGAAGTGTGTCAGAGTGACTTTGTGTCTGACCATGAGATTCGCTATATGTACTGGATCGCCACGACCCTCTTTGCCTACTACGACAACCGTACCTCCATTGCACAGCGCAAGGAAGATCTGGTCCAACATGAGATCAAACCCCAGTGGGCTCTGCTGTAGTGTCGTCTCCCGCCCAAGACGGAGAAACATCGTCGTTCCGTAAATTTGATTTACCAAGCCTTCATGCGACAGCATGACGCCTTTAGGAACGCCAGTAGAACCGCTCGTGAACAAGATCATGGCGGGATGGTCCTCCTGCCGATGTGTACCATATCCGTTCGTCAGAGATGAACCTCGGTCGCCGTTTCGATATTCGTGGATGTGAGTGCTAGGGTGCGTCTCGTCTATATTGACAACACGAACACAGTCTGCACCCACCAATATCTCACGAGCCATACGCGCGGTCGAGCTGTGGCAAAGGAGAACTTGAGGCCGACATTGCTCGACAATGGCACGGATGCGTAAATGATGATTAAGAGTGTCGAGCGGGATCCATGTCAGGCCCATCCCGAGAATAGCAAGAATGCAACTGATAGTATCGGCTACGGGATCCAGAAGCATCGCCACGCGAGACCCGCGAACAAGCGGCGGCGAAACACTCTGTAAGAGAGATGTTATCTGGGACGTTCGCTTGGTCATCTGTAGATACGTGAACGCATAGCCTTGCTCATCTATAATCGCGGTATCGTCGGGGAAATTGGCGGCAATTTCATCAACACGGTCTGTAAGGGTTCCTCTCCATGTGACGTCAATGTTCATTCCGCGCCCAAGGTCCAGGGCTTGCTCGAGGTCCATTGAGTTTGATATGGGACAGTTCCCTACAAGGATAGAAGGATCGTGGGCGAGCGCCTCGAGAGCACGCATATACCACTTGTGCAAAAGCGCCACTTCGGACGCCTTGTACAAGCTACGCTGCGCGATGAGGGATAGAAAGGTCCAGTCCGACATCGCACCCACGTTTAGCATCAGATCATAAGGGTGGCCTCCCGGTACACCCCTATCCCAAATGATCTTTCCATCTCGGCCGAAGTCAGTCTCATCGAACGGTGATTTGCTGTAATTGATGGCGACTTGGAATAGTGGATGATGGCTTGACGATCTCGAAAGCTCCAAGTCGCCAAGAACCACGTCGAAAGGTGCACGAGAATGGGCCATTGCGCCTACCGCGGCATCCCGAGCCCTTCTTGCAACCGCATTGAACGATTCGGAATGGGAAAGCTGCATCCTAACCGGCAGCATGTTGAGAAAGTATCCGACGGTATCCATATCCTCTTCCTCGTGTCGATTTGCATCGACAACTCCAATGGCGAGGTCGCTGACGTCCAGGCATCGAGAGAGGAACGTGACGAAGCTAGCCAGGTAGAAATGTAATGGGGTGACGCCGATCTTAGAAGCAGTTCGCTCCACAAGCCTTGTTATGTCTTTCGAAATCTTCAAATTGGAGATGTTGACGTTGTAGTCTGGACTGGCGGGTCGGGTATTGTTAGTCTTGGTGAATGGGAAGAGCGGCAGCGGCAGCGGTATGGTCTTGTAGATGGTTCTCCAATAAGCCAAGTCAGATTCGAGATTGTGAGGGTGTGCAAAGATGCCCAATTGTCTTTTCGCCATTTCGATGGATTGTCGTGGCCGAGGAGCGACTCGCATGCTGTGCCCTCCGTCCGAGTAAGCCACCGCGAGGTCAGCTATAAACAATTTCCAGCTGAGCCCATCCATTGCAATGTGATGATGAGCGAACAATATGGAATGTCGTGTCGGCGAATGCGAGATTATCGAGACTTTCATGACAGCTCCATTCTCGATGTCGAATTTGAAATCCTTGACGCCATCGATGGCACTCTGCATATCGACACCCTCCTCAGCCGCCCACTGCTCGAATTCGATGTGCGGACTGCTCAGGACAGCTTGTACGGGACTGGAAGTAGCCGTATCCGTGAGGTACGCGCTTCGTAGCCCCTCGTGTCGCTTTCCAACGATTTGGAGAGACTCTTTCAGTCGTGACACATTCAACCGGCCGTGGAATGTCCCGTAGTAAGCAATATTATAAGCGTTGTTTTGGAGGTACTCGTGTAAAAAGTACAGCTGAGCTTGAGAGTGGGACATGGGGCCAACTCTCTCATACTCTAAGACAGTCTCCCGCTGTTCTCCGTTCTGGCCCTGGGTGGATTGCGCTGCAGGCGTCTGGTGAGCATCCTCTGGGTTGATAGTGTGATGACTTCTTCCAGCTTGTGCAATGGTTTGCGCTTCAAGCATCGGTGGAATGGGCTCAGCATGGGAGTTGGTGTTGTTTATCACCTCTTTGCTAGCTTTAGAGTCGTCAGGCCGATCATTGTCCCACGGTTTCAATGAGTCTGAGAGCTGAGCCAGAACCTCACCGCATACGTCAAGTAAAGATGAGCCGCTAAGAAACAAGAGGACTGGAACATTGACCTCTAGCGTCTTCAAAAGCCAAGAGCGAATTTCTACGGCAACCAAGGAGTCGAACCCCATGCTGAGTAATGCTGAATGCTCATCTATGCTCTCTCCCGTAATGCCGAGGGCCGATCCGATTCGTTGACCGATCGCTTCTTTCAGGATCGTCAAAGCCTTTTCTCGGTCGCCGGCATCTTTCAGCGCTACTTGAATGTTTTGCGCTGAGCCCAATTTGTTGCGTTGCAAATGTGAGGCGCTCTTCTCGTCGCGCTTCAGGCGACAATGCGCGAACATAGGCAAGGCTCGCCACGGTGTATCAACCTCTGTGCCAAGACCAGCAATGAGTTGTGCACTCGACCCAGAGCCAGGGCGACCCGAGAGAACCGCCTGAGCAAATATCTGATGGAATTCGGACTCGGGAATAGCCATCAAGTCCTCTTGGCGAAACTTGGCCTCGAGCGTCGCTTCTTCTGGCCCGTATATGTAGCCTAGCCCAAGCATCATGCCCAGGTGCAGTGTCGACGCGGCCAAGCCTCTGTTGCGCCTTTTCTCGGCGAGAGTAGACATGAATAGGTTCGCAGCATTGTAGGTCGACTGACCAGGCTTGCCGTAGATGCTAGCCATTGACGAAAACAAAACGAAGAAGTCCAAGGGCGTGGAGAAGAAGAGGTCGTCGAGATTTTGGCTGCCCGTGACCTTGGGCTTGAAGACATCCCTGAGGTCATCAAGTGACAAGCCATCAAAGGGGTGATCGCGTACAACTAAAGCGCCGTTTGCTACACCTCCAATAGGGGGCATCGTCGAAGCAATCTCTCGATGGACACTCACAAGATTGTCCATGTTGGAAACATCGAGTGAGAAGACACGGACCGTTGCATCTTTACTTTCAAGATGCGAAATCATCTCCGGTGATACCGCTGGATTCCGGGAGGCAAGAGCAAAGTGTCGGGCACCGTGATTGATCATCCATTCGCAGAGGGATAACCCAACTTCACCAGTAAGCCCAACAAGGAAATACGTCTTATGAGGACCAAAGAGTTGATCGTCCGTGACGAGCGATACTGGGATATCGATAGATCCAACGCCGGTCCAGGATACCACGCTCGTAGCAGCTGCAGTCTTCTGTTGACTATGCAATTGATCCGCTTTGATGATCTTGTTCTGTGCCGAAAGTCGTAAATCATGCAGGAGATTGGATTGAGCGAAATACTTGGACAGTACTGTCGAGATACTGGATGTCTTAATGGACAGCGAAAATGGCTCATGTGTCGAGATATTATGAATGCCAGACCGGCAATCTAGCTCATGCCACGGGAAATTCAAGGCGAAATCTATAGCAGTAGTAGTTCTGGTGCTTGCTCCCATATCGATAAATCGCTTGATCGACCGAGGTATCAATAATTTGATAGCACGTTTAGGGGCTCTTGGATGAAGGTGAACTGCTTTTGACGTGGACCCTGTTTTCGCGGCCATATCATCCGTGGTCAGGAAGATGGGAGTGCCCATACGATCGGCCACGAGACACAGAGCCTCACATGTCCCGGGATCTGCATTGTGAATCCAGACTGTTCCGGTGCTATCTGACAGTGAACTTTCGCAAATCAGGATGAGCAAGATCAAAGAGAGTAACTCATCAGGATCTGTGTCCTGCGGCAAATCCAGCGCGCAAGTATTGTCCACTTTGGTAACCATTCCACCGCGCTCTGGGAAGGATGCTAGTATGTACCGTTTCTCGTTGGCCAGATATGCAATGCACATATGAAACGGCTCGTCCTGATCAGGGCATTTGAGTTTGACGAGCGAAGACGAGAGAATCGTGAGACTGTCCGGGGTATTTGGCCTGGAGATGGCGTTCGGGGAGCCTTTTTGGAAAAAGGGAGAGCAAGGAGGTACGTCAAGGGGGAGCGTCGTCAGAATCTCTCGCCTTGAACAATTCAATCGATCGTTCAAGCTATCATGTGGCCGTACTCTGGGGATAAGAGGAACACCATGGCTAACAGAGACTTCTGTCTCGTTCGACCAAAGAATGCCGTCGGAAGCAGGCGAGTCGAGGACTATCCCCTGCAGAAGCATCTCGGCGAGCATACTCGCGTATGCGTATCTGTCGCGAGGCTCGAAGTCATCGAAATCAACAAATTTGGCCCGAAGATGAGGTAGTTCTCTGGATGCGGTGCGACCGATACCGACTGATATGTTTGCGTAAGGGTCGTCCTGAAGGCTGCCGCGGGTGGCCCATAGAATATATTGAGCCTCACGAAAGAGAGTCTGCATGCCTGAGATCCTCGCCTGGTGCATGCGTCTGAAGGTGGGCTCTTCTAGATCGCATAGACAAATCACGGCGGTCCCGTGCTCCAAGAGCATATTTGAAGCATCACCCAGGTCTCCTATGATGGCCACCTCTCGAGCAAACGAACGCAACAGAGACATTGTCTTTTTTGCCATTTGAGACACTGCTAGAGTGCGCCCGCCAACGATGAGCAGCTTCTTGATGGCGATCATGCCATCGCTTGCGGTCAAAGGATCTCTCAATGCAAGGATCTGGTTGTCTACTGCTTGGCTCACCATGACAGATAAACCATGTGCGGAATCCTCCTCAAAGTCTCTAAACGCGATGTCGACGCCGGAAAATGAGGCATCACGTAGGCTGCAATCCCATTGAGTCTCTGTGAAAATTGGGCACTGCTCCTGGTCCAACCGCCAGCTTGGCAAGAGCGGAAGCTGAAAAAGGTTACGCAGCGCAGTCGGATTGGTCATCTCAAGTATGACCAAATAGCCTCCAGGTCGTAGGAGCTGCCGACAATGCTTCAAGGCGTCATTGACAGACTGAGTAGAGCTGAGAATACGTACAGCGATGATGAGATCATACGAATGCGCCGCGAAGCCCTGATCGATAGGTGATCGCTCTATATCGAGGACTTGGAATGCCAAAGATGGATCGTGCGCAGCGAAGCGAGCCTGAGCTGCGGAGAAACCCATGTTAGTACGGTCGGTAAAGGAATATTCCTCAAAATTTGACCCCAAATGCTGCAGAAATAGGTTCGTGTAGTCTCCAGTGCCAGCTGCAAGTTCGAGAATCCTCATCCCAGGATATCGATGTACGAGATGGTCGAGGATGGTCCCGAGGTGGTTCTTGACCTCAGTAGCCCCTAAACCCTCGGTGTAAATTTGATCGATGATTCTATCCATTTCGGGACCCTTGGTTGCGAGCTCACAGCCACGCAGTAGGCTGGGAAGCTGGGATCCTACGTAATCGACAAGCTTAAAATCAACCTCACGAGACGTTTGATTGCCTTGCAGAGTACCTGTTGACCTGGAACTCTTCGATTGCTGGTCACGGAGGCAGCCGGAATCTAATAGTGGCCGACTCCCGCGCTCAGCCAACTTCGAGGCCAGTCCCATAAGGTGTGGAATATACCATCCCGCTGGTACCATCTCATGATGCTCAGCCCGTTCAAGGAACTGATTTAGAAAAGAAAGCGCCACTTTCTCGCAGGCTTTGGGCGACCTATCTCCATGATTCTGTCCCTCATCGGAACCAGTGATGGAAAACAGGTCTTGCTTCCAGACAGTTTTCCAAAACACGGTCCGATCATTCGCTGCGCTAGGAACTTCAAGCGAAGACAGGACCATTCCCTGTACCTGCACAACCGCTTGATCATCGGCTGCGCTGAACACATCGATATCGCCGCAGATCTCCCTCGCCGAGGACTCTGTCACAAAACAGTCTGCGATGAGCCTTGAATCCGCGCGAGTGCTCATTTGCCGACAAGCGCCTATGTCGAGCCGAACGCGCCCAAAACTCTTTGGAAGGTATGTTGTCCAGACTCGCCCGTCACCTGGATAGGAAAACGCCGCGTACAACCCCTGGAATACACTGTCCAGCGTGCCCGGATGAATTATGTAATCACCGGTAATTGTTGGTGTCGTTATTACCGTGGCAAGATCAAGGCGTCTCTTGATTGATTCCAGTACAAAGGGACCAGAATACTGGAGGCCGATCTTGTCCATCCAGTGATAGAAACGGTCCGTAGCAACGTTCTTCATCGGGAGACTGGGAATAGTTCTGCTCGGTAGAAGATCTTCTTCCTCAGTGCCAAGAAGGATCAGGATTCGGCCAGTTACAACCTCCTTGTCGATGTCAGGAGACGCCGTATCTGCATTGCTGCAGCGACAAGAGAAACCGAAAGTATTGCCTGCTTCAGTCTCTTCAACTCTTGAAAGGAGAAAATTGAGCTCAATCCTAGAAGAACTCTCTTTTAATGCAATGCCATTGTGAATGATGATGTCTTGCAATTCGATCATCTGGACGGGCCGAGCATCTCCAAGGGTATGAAGGGCAGCATCTATGGCCGCCACTATATAGGCCGACGCAGGGAGCAAAGCCTGGTTTTGGAATCGGTGACACTGAAGCCAATCGACATCATCTAGGCGAAGGATGTTACGCCAGCGCCATTCGTTGTCCGTCCACGAGACCGGGTACCCAAGCAAGTCATGGCGCTCGGTCTCGCGAGTTCGCCAAAGATACGATTTCCTGGATTCGCTGATCATCGGTCGCTCATGATCCCATGGATAAGGGGTTAGATCCTTGTAGGCTCGAGGCATCGTCCAGTCGGTTCTATCGCAAGCCTTTCTGAACCCTGTAAAGTCGACAGCCGCAGTCCGCGCGTCGGCGTGGCACCAAATAGTGCCGAGTGCATTCGAGAACGTCTCAAGTGAATCTTTCTTTCTCTCCATGACTCCTACATAGGGCAGATCATCACCCAAAAATCCTCGAATGGTTTCAGTCGCGGGAGATTTGAGGGCTGGGTGCGGCCCAATCTCGAGTGCAAGATCGAATGTGTTCTCTTGGAGAGCAGCAATGATTGCCTGGGAGAGCAGTACAGGCCTAACCAAGTTCTCAGCCCAGTATGAGCTGTCAAAGGACGTGGGCGACATTATGTTGTGGCCGTCTTTTGGACTGTATACTGTTGAGTACCAGTTGCATGCGCCTTTAGAGCCGTTTCTCGTCGATTTGATCCCGACATCATTCAGAGAAGTGCGGTACGGCTCTCGGACGGAGCACATGTGATGCGAATGGTATGCTGTATCGGTTCGGAGTATTCTAGCAAACACCTTCTTCTTGTCCAGAACGCCTTTGGCATGTTCAATAGCTTCGACATCGCCAGATAAAGTTGTGCTGGACATGGAGTTTTCGGCTGCCACGACCAGCTTTCCTGCGAAGCACTGCTGCTGGCAAAATCGCCGTGCTTCCTCTGGCGCCATCCCTACAGCCATCATCCTACCAGAGTTTTTTGGAATGCCCTTGTTGCAGTGGTATCCTCTGAAGTAGGCGATAGTGATTGCGTCCGAAGCAGTGAGAAACCCTGCCGCGTATGCTGCTGCAATTTCGCCGGAAGAGTGGCCGACAACAGCGGTAAACGATATTCCGCAGGCGCGAAGTAAGTCTACCAGCGCTATCTGAACAGCTGTGCAGAGTGGCTGCGAGATTTCGGCAGCTGATATGTCAATCGGATCATCTCGGCGCATCAATGCATCTACGAGGGACCAGTTTGGGCCATCGGACAGGGCATGGAGAACCGAGTCGAGTTCCTCGAAGGTACCCCTAAATGAAGTCGAGTTTTGAAATAGACTTGCCCCCATCGACACCCATTGAGCACCTTGTCCCGTGAATATACCCAACACACGGACATTAGGGGCCGTCGATGGGTTTGCAGTCACTTGACACTCGTCAATGCTTACGATGACTGATTCCAGCCTGGCGATAAGCTGCTCTCTGTCAGTGGCTGACACGGAGACGCGATGTTTGAGCTTTGTCCGGCGAGTTTGCAAAGTCCAAGCCAACCGCGAAAGATCAACACTAGTCTGGCCTTCGAGGAACTCCAATAAAGATATGGCCGCAGACTGAAGTGCCGTCTTTGAGTTGGCAGACAGAACAAAAGGGCCCCAAGCAGGAGAGGAAGAACGAGTACACGGGGAAATGTTTTGGTATTCCCAGCTTTCGACGATAGCATGGGCATTTGTTCCTAGTGACAGTCAGCGTCTGTGCAAAGAGTGTGAGCCAGGGAGTCCATACCGCCGAATCCGAAACTGTTGACACTTGCCCTCCTAGGTGTGCCTTGGGGAAGCTGAGGCCAACTCTCTGGGCCCACGGGGACTTTCAGATGATGGTAATACGGCTCTATGCTCGGGTTGAGACGGTCAAAGTGTAGGTTGGGCGGTATGAGGCCATGTCGCACTGCAAGGGAAGCCTTGAGAAGGGAAGCCAGTCCAGCTGTTCCCTCTGTATGACCGATCACTGTCTTGATGGAACCAACATAGAGCTTCTTCGTCTCTTCGGTGCGGGACTCTTCCGTATCGTCGTCGTTGCGGCCTGGATGGTAATGCTCCGGGAAAAAGGCCATGCTAATGCCTTGAGCCTCCTTTGGATCGCCAGCTTGTGTTCCTGAGATATATATGAGCTACTTGTCAATCTTTTGAGGAAAAATACTGCTCTTACCTGTGCCATGAGCCTCGAAGTATTGACAACGCTCTTCTTCCTTGAGGCAGTCAAGTCCACATTTTTTATATGTGGCCCTGATCAACTCGGCTTGGGCATCTGAGCTTGGAACGGTGAGACCCGATGACTGGCCATCCTGATTGACGCCGGTGTTTCTGACTACCGTTTCTATATCATCGCCATCAGCTATTGCCGAGCTGAGGTTCTTAACTACAATGGCTGCAAAGCCTTCGCCTCGTGCATAGCCGTCGGCCCTAGTGTCCCACATGTGACACTTGCCTGTCGGTGACAACATACGGAGCTTTGAGATGTGTCAGCATCTGCCCTGAGGGACTCGAGAATGGCAAGGTTGGTACTCACACTTGATAATTGACTAAACGTTTCTGGACCGAAGACCAAGTTCACGCCAGCGACCACGGCCATCTCACATTCTCCCTCTCTCAATGACTGGACCGCTTGATGCAGCGCGACAAGACTGGATGAACAAGCGGTGTCGATATTCAACGACGGCCCCTTCCAGTCAAAGGCATACGACACACGGTTGGCCAAAATCGAACGAGCTATCCCGGTTCCCGTATACGAAGGATGACAGTCAAAGTCACGAAGCAGGAGATCACGATAGTCGTCTGTCATCTGTCCGACAAATACACCTGTCGATGACCCTTTCAGCTGTGACATGGAATACCCAGATGCCTCAATAGCTTCGTAGACTATTTCCAAGAGGATCCGTTGTTGAGGGTCCATCGACTCGGCCTCTCGGATGCTGATGTTGAAAAAGTCATTGTCGAAGGCCAAAGGATCATCTTCGAGAAGGTACGCCTTTTTGACGTTGCTCGTCTGTATATCACTGGTTAGATAATAAAATCCAAGGAATATGTCCGTGATACTCACACCAGGATGCTCTGCGTTCGAGTGATAGAATGCATCTGGATTAAATCGACTGGACGGTATTTTCGACGAAAGATCAGCAGGATGCTTCAACAGCTCCCACAGCTTTCTGGGAGAATTGACACCGCCGGGAAGACGGCAGCTAGTACCAATGATGGCGATGGGCTCCTGCATGGTGCTTTGGTACTTATCCGTTTCGCGATGTCTCAAGGATAGATAATGTACTCACAAAGCTGAAGTCCTTGCTTACCTAATAGCTACCTAGGCTTACCTATGTAGTTCACGTCAGCGACCAAGGATTATATACAGCTATCATCTACGAATACGGCACGTCAGGGATAAGCAGGCTCGACTGTAAGATGAAGCATAAGCCGTCACCAACTATCACGGGCACTTTGTTAACACACCCCTTTTGCCGGTTAGTAAGCATATATGGAGCATGGTAGTCTTGGAAGTGTAGAGCCAAGATGTCGCGATGCCAACCACAGGTAAGGGGTACGAGCTCTGTTGTTCCGCAAGGAACTCTAAACCTGAGGGAAACTATTCCTTTGTCTACGCTATCTTGGACCGGAACCCTGACAGGTCAGGCCTCTGACACAAGAGGTGGAGTTGTCAAACACAATAGCAGCTACCTATATTGGATTCGCATGGCATTTGCAATGACTCTATGGTGTTGTATCGTCCTTCCTTTGCTCTTCCTTTCGATTTAAGCATAATGAAGGATGCGATGTCGTAGATGGCTGTAGTATTGAGGCGAAGCTGAAAAGTCGGAAATTGCTACGATGCAGAGCTGGGTTACACTGTTACATTGAATTGTTAGGTAAGGCTGACAGATTATCCCTTTGTGGTGTTGCGGGTTGCCAACTACATTGAATGAATTGGAGATACATGCATGTACATTCCGCCCCTAGGACTCCCCTAGGACTCCTCATGCAGCCCGCCGCGCAGGGGGGTAAGAGGGGCCTGTCGTAGCGACGGCACAGGTGGGTTACACAGAATTGTAATACCTCAGAAGCGGGGGTGGCGCCTTGCTTTAGGCAAGGGAGGATGTAGCGGCGGACGTTGGAAGTAGAAAAGGAGCGAAATCTCCCCCTTTCTCAAGATTTCATTCACTGTCAACAGTCTTGACTGTGTCATAACCTTCATCGCAAGCTCATCACTGAAAGAGGATCAACACCATCATCATGGCTACTCACGTCAAGCTGACTGTTACCCACTACCGACGGCCCGAGCACACGCACGAGGCTTTCATGAAATGGATCGTCGAAGGGCACCTCCCGCTCGCCATTCCAGTTTTCAAGAGATGCGGAGTCCTCAATTACTCGCTCGTGAGTTCTTTCCCGTGTCTGGTGCGACTGGATCACTGACGCCAAGATAGTTCGAGACTCCCGCTGCTATGAATGCGGAATTGAAGGCCAGTATGGCCGGGGGGCATAGAGCGGCGTGGGACTACGCTGACTTCGACTGCTTCATCGAGTACGTTCTCACTGACGTCAAGAACATTGGCGAGTTCCTCGCAGACCCCGACTGGGCCAAGTCCATCGAGCACCAGGAGGAGTGGGTGGATACTAGCAGATCTTTGATGTCCATTGGGTATATCACGCCCTATCTGCTGGAGTCGGGCGAGGTCGTGAATGTCCCGAACATGTAATTAGGCACCTGCCTACCTTAGTTTCTTAGCCGGGCTTGTCAGTGGTCAAGCCAGCCACGTCTGACAGTTTCGTTGGAGGATCGGTGCGACTACGATGGCAGGATGTTAGCAGCACCGTAATTATAACTCCAAGAATGCGTGTTTCTTCTATTCAACCATAGCTGTACCACCATCGGGCTATTGTGCAAGACTCTGACATGTTTCAACCCCCAACATCAAGGCCGCGTATGCATTATGTAGTCCAGCTCCTACGGGCGGTACTTGAGCAAATGAAGGATCCGGCAGTGTGTTTTGCATAGGTACGGCTTAGGTTCTGACGTCGTATTGCTACGCCTCAAGTAAGCCGAAGCCTTTTTGGATATCTATTGGTCGAGAGCCGGCTGTTTGTTTGGTTGATCCCTGGCTTTCCATTTAAGCCGAGCAGGCCCCGACGTTATACGAGCGTCTCTTTTTCACATGTTGTGTATGATTTTGATTGTTGGGTGACCTATCTTTTACGTCTTCAACTGTGTTACTGTGTATGCGATCTGTCATATATTATTTGTGGTACCTGGTAGGTAAGTAAGCCCCGACGTTGCGAAGGCGTAACCGCGGCTTGCATGTCTGTTCGCTGACTGGTCGGTTGGTTGATCCTTCCCGAGGGCTAGCTCCTGTACTATGTAAGCAGAGGTCTCAGCTGCCACATTTGGTACAGGGCGGAATGTTTAGGTGATTAGGTAGATTACACCTCAACTACATACTACATACATAATGTAGCACACCTACATGAAGGTATATTCTGGTAATCTATCTACCTATATGTACCTAGGTACCTATTTATACATACCGGCAATTTGACGCCTTATGGGGCTGAGTTGGTACATTCATTGATTAATTGGTAGCACTGCATGTGGGTCTAGGCCAACATGTTCAAGGATCCTCCCTTCACACCCTGACACCCAATCTGTTATGCAAGATACATGTATACTATTCCATCCATACCTAAGCCTATCGACACTGCACGTCATGAGTTAGTGGCCGGCATCCGCACCCGAGCTCTATCTGCTTAGTGGTAGCCCAACTTGGCATAGGGGCTGAGGGGCCAGGGCTGGCAAGCAATGCTAAATTGACTGCTACCTCGGTACATGTAGGTATGTCCTCATCGAGCAGGAGACCCGCGCTCCTCCAATACTTAATACTGACAACACTGAGACGCACCCTCCACAAGTAGTTGGAAGGATTCCATAGACTACCAGACTGCTCCTGAGTCATGCGCCCTGTGATGATGCTCCATAACTCTTCTCTTTACGAGAGTGACACGACAGTAGCAATGATGCAACACAGCCAAGCTCCCAAGTCTACCGTCAAGCTTCGTAACACATGCAATCGCAGCCAGTACTCCAGGTGAACGACGTTCTGGCCCTTTGCGTCCTTCTCGATGGCCTTCACCGGCGAGATAATCAAAGGGACCCATGCCAAGTGCGCAACAGCAAGGGAGAGTCCTACCAGTTCTCGTTATCATGTTGTCCTGACTGCGAGGGGCTGAAACATATACCTGCGATGTACCATGGCTTCGCAGCACTGGCCGACATGTCGTCGGAGGATCGCAAGATGGCGCCGCAAGAAACCGCTGTGGTCACGAGAAGCCCAAGCACCCGCGGTGCGCCACGAGCGAAAAAAGAGGTGAAGTATCGTGGCAGTAACTGGTTGCTGAGTGTCTTCAACTCGGGCATGCGAAAGAGAGTATTCTGTTCATACTGATCCCAAGCATACCACAGGGACGAAGTGGACGACATGATAGGAATTAGACGTAAAAGGATGGGGACTCCGTGAGTTGACATTGTGAACGATGCGCTAATGCAGAATCAAAATCGTCCAACTTTTGTCCAAGTTGCGAGTGCAATGGAGTAAAAAAACGACTGGATGAACGTTTACCTAAGAGACGGCTGGCCATTTACACTAAAACCGCCAACCCGTTAAAAACGGATTACATAATCCTGAAATAAATGACATAATCCTGAATTAAATGATATAATCTTAAATCGGATGATATAATATTTAAATATATATTTAATAAAATAATATACTCGCTTAATAAAATATTATATTTATATATAAAAATAATTTTATATAATAAATTAAATAAATTATTTTTTTTTAAAAAAAAGTTTTATAAAACATTAATAAATATTTAATTACCGTAATAATTTACTATTATACCTTTATTTTTATAATCATTATATTAACATTATTTATAAAAAATAATAATAAATTAATAAATATTAAAGTAATATTTAAATTACTTTAACGTTATATTTTTTAATTAACTTTTTATTTATATTAAAGTTATACCGTTAATACCGTTATTACGTATAATTTATATATTTATAAAATCACTTTCGATATAATATTATAAATAAAACTATAAGTTATAAAATTTTAATATTTTTTATTAAATTATTATTTTATTTATAACCTTTTTAAATCTTTATTATTAATGTTAAACTTATTATATATTTTTATTTTCACTTTAACTTTATTAATTTAAAAGATATAATAATAATAAATAATTTTTTTATTTAATAAAAATATTACGTTTTAACGTTATAAAATATTAATAAAATATACTTTATAACTTAAAGTTAATTAAAAACTTTAATTAATTAATAATTAATATTAAAATGTTAACGTATTAATTAACATATTTAAATATATTAAACATTAAAAGCTTAATCGCTTTAATAAATAAATTTAATAAATTAATTATTTCTTTAAAAATTATAATTTAACGTTATTAACTTAATAAACCTTTTAATTTATCTTAAGATTTTTTTATATAAAGTTATAATTATTATATAATATTTAACTAATTAATTAATATTTTTTAAAATTTTAAAAGCTTTAATAAAAATAAAATATATATTAAAATATTAAAAGATTTACCCGCTTTAATATTAAATAATTTTAATGTTTTTATATATAACCATTACTTTTAAATAAAATCATAATAAATTAACTTTAAAACTTATACTCGAGGCCACCCCACTGCGCTGGCACAATCCTTAAGTTTAATCGATTTCTCATTGGCCACACCCACGTACGCACAGGCCACCCACAGAGCCTTAGGTTCGAATCCCACACGTTTCATCTTTTTCTCTTTTCTCCTTTTCTACCACGTATTAATCTCCAGCCAATTGCGCCTCGCTTCGCGCTCGCGCAATTGGCTGCTACGCACACTGCAGCGCTCTATTCGATTAGAATAAGCCAATCAGAGCTCTCGCAGGCAGTTGTGGCAGCCCCCTTCCAGCGCTGTATCCGATTAGAATAAGCCAATCAGAGCTCTTGCAATGGCAGGCGTGGCAACCCGCCCCCCCCCCCCCCCCCCCCAACCGCCAATACACGTGACACCCCTCCACCCCTATAGCCACCAGAATTCAACCCTATATAAGTCCATATCTAAAGGCTGCACCAGGGTGCAATTAATATCAAGATAAAGCTCTCAATTCTGGCTATAAATCAATACAAAGTGCATATCAATGCGATATCTGTAGCAAGAGTTATTATCCTTTAAATACGTCGAGAGAAGTTGATGGGGTAGAAAAGGGGTATGGCGGTGGGGTTGTGGCTCTTTCAAGCCACGAGCGATTGGGCCAATCAGAGGGCCTACATTCAAGGACCAATCAGAGCGCTTAAAATAAGGCTTCGTTTCGATTTCGCTACCTTATTTCAACCTAGGTATAAATCTTTAAGTAAACTTAAGGCAAAAGATATACATTTATATTAAATATATAACTTAATTCGCCACGTAATTAATTTAACCATCATTAAATTATTTCTTTTTTTATATTTTTTATATTATAAAACTTTACTTAATTTTTAAACCTTTTTTTATAAACGTTTAAATAAAATTAATAATTATTAAGCCATAAATTTAAAAGTTTTATTACTTTATAATATTATAAATAATCTTATAATTTTAAATAACTTTATCGTTAAATATATTTAAAATTAACTTATTATTTATTAATTATTACCGTAAACGTTAAAAAGTTAAATTAAATTAAACTTTATAACTTAAAAACTATAAGTCGGTAAAAATTTAACGTTAATAAAAGTGGTTATAAATTACAATTATAAAATAACCGCTTTCATTTAAGAATTAAATTAAGTATATAATTAACTTTACGTTTTATATTATATTATTATCTTTTATAAATAATAATAATATTATATCTTAATTAAACATAACATAAATTAAAATTTAAAAAAAGTTATATTAATATTATATATCTTTTTAAATCACTTATAAGAATAGCTAAAAATTAAAATTAAATAAATAATCATATTTATTAATCCTTTTTATTATATTATAATAAATTATTAAATAATCCCATTATATTATTAATTTTATATCTTAACATAACTTAAGCATTTTCAATAAAAAAATATTTTTATATTTTAATATAATTAAGATTATTAAAAGGGAAAAATGTTAAATAATTACGTATAAAAAAGTTAAACCATTTAACTAGTTTTTGCTATAAATCGTTAAGGAATGTTTGTAAAAGCATGGGATATAATGGATAATAAATACCATATAATTAACTTTAAGTTTTTATTAAAGTAAAAGGTTTTTAAGATGTTTAAGATAATTGTAATAAAGGAAATTTTAACCTTTCTTCATATATTTTAATAAAATCCATTTTATTCTTAAGCACTTTCTTAATGGGAATTTTAACGGTATTATTTAAGCTATTTTATAATAATTAACTTAATAATGGCAGATTTAATATTACGTTTTAAGATATAACCGATAAAAAGAAAAAGAATAAATTAAGGATAATATAAACACGCGTTAAATATTTAAATATTTATTTACATATTAAAAAAAAATCAATTAAAAAATATTATATATAAATGCTATAATTATTCTTAAATCTACCTTATTTCATTTGTTAAATATATTAACCTTAATATAACATTATTATAAATATTAAAATAAAGAAAGAAATATTTACCGCTTTAATATAAACAACCATTAAAAACGCATTAATAAGCTAACTATTAATATAATTAAATTAAAATAAACTAAAGCTTAATAATTATAAATTTAAATTTAATATAATTTAAGCCGTTATAAGTCTTTTTATTATTACTTTATAATTATTATATTTATTATTAAAAGAGAAATATTATAATATTATTTATATATATAAACTTTAAGGAAAAGATTAAAATATATATTATGAGTAAAAGATTAACCTTAATTAAAAAAATACGTTTTAAAAAGTCATTAACTTAAATCTAAAGATATAAAATGTCTTATTAAAGTACTTTAAGTAAACGCACTTAATTTATGTTAAAACAACTTATAGTTACCCTTTTAATTATTATATGTATTAATTATCATATAATTTTTATTACCTTTAAAACTTATTTATCGTAAGTAAAAGAAAGCGTAATAATTTCTTTTATTAAAAATGTAATAAATAATATTATAATGTGGTTAATAAGCTAAACCTTACTTTACTTACCTTAATTATATAATTATTCTTTAAGTATATTAACTTAATAAAATGATATAAAAACAAATATATTAATTACATTTAAGGAGAAATAAATTCCTACACTTATAATAATAACGTTTATAAGTTATATATAAATATATTAATAATGTTAAAAAAATTAAACTTAATGAATTCCCTTTAAGATTAACGTATTTAAGACGAGTTAAACAATCTTTCTTAAATTATCTAATAATAATATATAAGGCAGCAAGGTAGTAAAAACAATTTAAATTATTTACTATAATGATAATAATATTATAAAAGGTTTGAAAAAAATTATATAATTTATTTTTTAACGTTAAGATTTCTTAATTATTAATATTTATAAGATTTTATTGCCTTGTAAAAATTAAAAAATATATCAATAAATTCACAACCCCACTTCTTAAATTATTAACGGTTATTTTTAAACATATAATTTAAAATTCAACTTAAAGTAAAATTACCTTTTTAACAAAACGTTTAAAAATATTAAAATATTAATTAATATTACACTTTACTATTATACATTATACAACTAAAATGTTAAAATTCGTCATTTACTTTTAATTAATTCTATATAACTTATAATATCATTAATTAAATTACTTAATCCCTTTTTTTTTAAAGCATTATTATTATCGTTAATAAAGCCATTTTACCTTACATATTTTCTTTTACTTCGTTATATATTCACTTAATTAACTTACTTTATTTTTACTAATTTATTACTTTTTAATTAATTTAATATTATAAAAAACACTTTTAAATAAAGCTTTTAAAGTATTATATCCATTAACAATATTAATACTATAAACAACGGTTTATAACGTTATTATAATATATTATATATATATAATAAGCAACCATCTCATCTTTAACCTTTTAAAATTATTATAAAAGTTATTATAATAACTTTAATTATTATAAAAAAACACAATTACCGTCTTACTCTTCCTTTTCTTAAACTTAAAACTTAAGATATTGTTTTCTTTAATATATATATTCGTATGAATATAAATATATATTTTAATTTAAAAACTTTCATAAAAGCCTTCTTTTACTTATATAATAAACCTTTAAATCGCAACCTTACCATTTAAAACACATTTATCTTTAAAGAAACAATTAAGTTTAATTAAATCACCTCCCGTAAAAAGATCTTAATTTACTTAATTTAAATCTAAATCGACATAACTTATTGTTAAAAATTCCAGCCTTAATTATAAACCTATTATATTTAAATTTTAAAAGATAAATTAATTAACTAAAGTATAAAAAGCTTAACGTCGTTATAAACCAGCTATTTTAAAAATTAACATATTTTTATATAAGTTATTTAATAATAATTAATTTTAATCCTTTTTAATTACACCTCCCTTTTATCTCCATAAAACTACATTTTTAATAGTATCGTTTTTAACTTTATCATTTATACCGTCTTTATATAATTTACACGTTTTAACTTAAATTAAAAAAAGCTAAATAACCAGCTAACGCTAATTTTAAACTTTTATATTAACTATCCCGTATTTGCGAATAATAACTTATTAATAATTTTTAAATCACCTTTATTAAAACAGTTTAAAAAAGCTTTAAACGATTATAAAGCATTTAAAATATTACTTATAAATTTAATTTATAAAACGTCTATACTTTTAATCTACAACATAAACGAAATTACTAAGTCTTAAAAATCTAGCCGAATTAATATAACATAAGTAAAAGTTAAGAAATATATAATTTTAATTTCTAATCTAAAATTTTATATCCATCATTTTAAACTTAATAATATATTTTTCGACAATAAATTTCACAATATTCTAAACGACGTCATTAAGATTGTTAAAACATGAGGTCCCCGCGCGGCGTGGACACAATAACCCCGAATTTAAAAATAATATAAAAATATTTTCATTTTATATTAAAAAATCATAATTCCTTTAAAATAAATCGGAAAAATACGTAATTAAATATATAAATATATTAATATTAATTAAAGAATAATTTTTGTTTCTATTAGCTTATAGCTTTTTTATTTAATTAATTATAAACCTTTAAACATATTAATTTTTAAAATTTCTTTTTTTGCTTTTTTAATTCTTTTTATTTTAATTTTTTTTATTTTTTTTAAAATCCGTATAACTTGAATATATATTTTTATATATTAACTACGACTTTTATTATTACGTAATTATATTCCTTCCTTAAATAAAACGTTAAAATATTTAATAATTAATTTATTTTAAAGAAAGCTTTTTCTTTATATGAAATAACTTAATATATAAATTTAATATAAATATTTATTTAATCTTATTAAGTCCGATATAGTTTTACCATTATAATGGTATATTTTTTAATTTTATACGACGTTTATACATACCGATATTAATATTTAAAATACTTAAAAGTTAAAAATGTTAAGTTTTATATAGCTTATCTTATAGTAACTTAAAAATTTATAATAAAAGTAACTTTTTATTTTCATAATTTAATATCTCTAGGACGAAAAGCCGTACCATCGTATATTTAAAGTTATTAAATTTAGAATTAACTTAACTTTATAATGGTATAAATTTCTTTTTAATCGGGTAATTATTTAATAAGTTATTAATTTTCTTTTTTTAAAAAAAGTAATATGGAAATTTTAATATTAACGTTACTTTTATAGTTTTAATAACTTTAAATCTTAAATAATTATTATAACTTAAATAGCTTAAGTATTATAAAATAAGTTAAAAAAGTTTTATATATATATTTAACGGTTTTTAAATACTTTTATAAATTAAACTTTAATAACTTTAATTATAATTATTATAATATAATATATTTTAGATTATTATTTCCGGAATTATATAAGTTATTTAATAATATATTATGCTACTTTTTATAACTTAATCTTATAAAGCTATTTATTTTTAACTATAAAATAATAATATTTATTTATATAATTTAATCATTTTAAGTCCGTTTTTCTTTAATTAATTGTATTAAATAATTAATTATGTAAATAGTTTTATAAAGTTTATTTAAGACTTCTCCGATTTAATTTCGTAAATTAATAAAAAACGTATAAGTAATATTTTTTAAAAATAAATTCTTTTCGAATTAACGTTTTTTCGATTTTTATATTATTTAATTTACTTATTAATTAAATAATTTACTTTATAATCCCTTTAATTATAAAATAGTTTTATAGATTTAAAATATTAATAAGCTTTATTTTATTTAAAGCGTTTATATTAATTTCAATATTTTCAACATTTTTTTCTTTATTTTTTTTTACTTTTCTTAAAGTTTAATTTTTATATTGAATATGATTTTAACCTTAATTAATTTTAGTTTTATTTTAATAAATAATAGAAAAAAAAAACTTAAACGAAAAAAAAAGGAAATATATTTTATAATCTTTATTTAATTATAACATTAAATCTTTAATCCGTTTATTTTTAATATTTCTATATAATTTAATATTAATTTTAAACGTTAAAGCTTTTATAATTATAATACTTTAATTATTTTAAACCTTAATTTATTTACAAATTATATTAATATTTATAATATATTAAATATAACTTCATACGGTTAAAACTATAAATATTAATATATAATATTTTTATGCAAGGTTTTTTTATAAATTTACCGTTTTTTATTTAAATAATTTCCTTATTAAGTAATCTTTTAAACTTTCTTATTATAAAACTTATTTATAAATTTACGATATTTTTCTTTTTCTTAAAATCTTTCTTTTTAAATTAAATAACTAAATAAATAAAATTTATAAAAATATTTAATTAACTATATTAAAACCGTTATTTAAATAATAATATATTAATATATATTATACCTTTATAGGACATATATACGTAAAGTTATTATTATTTGAAATATTAAAAGTTGAAATATTCAACGTTGAAAAAATCTTAAGTTTCACACTTCCTACCTTATAGTAAAAGTTACCCTTTATTTTTAAAATTTAATATCTTTATGAGGAAAGCTTGTATCACAGTGCATCTTAAACCGTTAAGACCAGAATTAAGTTAGCTTTATAATGGTTTAAACTATTTCCTAATCGGGCAATTATTCGTTAAGTTATTAATTTTTTAATGGAGAAGGATAAAATCCGAAGATTAAGGTGGAAATTTCGAAGAATCTGTGGCTTTAGTGGCCTTAAAGCCCTTGTGGCTGCTGTGGCTTTAGTGGCTTTAATACTACAGGGTAAGTTGGGAGAGTCTTATGCATTTTTAACGGCTTTTCTTACACCTTTAAAGTTTAAACCTTAATAACTTTAGCCACAGTAATTGTGGCGTGGTGCATCTTATACCGTTATGTTAGTAGTTTTATAAGCTATTTACTGATATTTTTTACCTCCTGTTATGGCTTAGTTTCGTCGAGATATCTGCTTTTAAACGTTAATAAAAAATATTTATTTACATAACTTAACCATTTTAAGTTTATTTTTTCTTTAGTTAATTATATTAAATAGCTAATTATATAAACCTTTTTAAAAGACTTATCCGAAACTTTTCCGATTTTATTCCGTCATGTTATAAGTAAAAACGTTATTAAATAAAAAAGACTACAGGGTAAGTTGGGAAAGTCTTAAGTATTTCTCTAACGGCCTTTCTTATATCGTTAAAGTTTAAACTTAAATAACTCCAGCCACAGTAGGCGTGGCGTGATGCATCGTATACCGTTATATAGGTAATTACGTAAGCTATTTAATAGTATATTCCATTACTTAATCGGGCTTAGCCCTGTGGAGCTATTTGATTTTCAGTATTTAAAAATAATTTTTCTTTATTTATTTCAACCATTTTAAGTCTGTTCTTTTCTTAGTTAATTCCGTTAATAAGCATATTATGTAAGCTCTTTTATAAAGCTTATCCGAGATTTATCCGATTTTATTCCGTCAAGTTATAAGTAAAAAAGTCTTTTAATAAAAAAAACTATAGGGTAGGTTAAGAGAGTCTTGGACATTTCTCCAACAGCTTTTCTCACACCTTAAAAGTTTAAACCTTAATAACTTTAGCTATAGTAATCGTGACGTAGTGCATCCTATATCGTTATGTTAGTAATTACATAGGCTATTTAATGATATATTCCATTTCCTAATCGGGCTTAATCTCGTAAAAATATTCGCTTTTAAGTCTTAAGGAATATTGTTTATATTTATAACTTTACCATTTTAAGTCCGATCTTTTTCCATTAAATTCTATTAATTAAAGAATGACATAAGCATTTTAATAAAGTTTATCCGAAATTTATCCGATTTAATTCCGTAAAGTTATACGTGGAAACGTTAATACGTAATAATTTTTTCCGAGGGGACTTTTTTCACGGATTAACGATTTTCCGGTTATCATTTTCTTATCAATTAATTTCCTTATCAGTTTCCTTATCAATTAATTTCCTTGACCCCCCTGCTATAAAACCCCCTCATAAATTCGGGGTAAAGTTAAAAGCTAAAAGGCGTACCTTTTACCGAAGAAGAGTTAGTTTAAAACTATACGATCATTATTAATAAGTATAAAGAATATAACGATAAAAGAAAATAAAATAATTTTAAAGGAGTAAAATAAGTGGTTTTAAAAAGCGGCTAATTTAAGCAAGACTTATATAAAAAAGCTAAAATAAACAACCTTACCGTAAAGGTTTATACTTAACGTTATACTTACTAAAATAAAAATAAAGAAAACCTTTAACTAATACTTATTCAATATAATAAAAAAGCTTGTAAACATTTAATTTAAGCGCTTTAGCGATAGACTTATCTACTATAAAACTATTCTTTTAAATAAGTTAATAAAAGCAAAACTTTTTTACTTAAAACTTAATATATTTTAAGGTAATTTACTTATTTAATTTAAAGCACTTTAATACTTAAAACATATAAGCAAATTAATTAAAGTTTATAATATACTTAACTTTCCTTATCTTATAATTAAGTATAAAAGTACCAACATTAATACTTCCTAGCTTATAATAATCGCTTAAAATTAAGTTATCATAAAGTGTATTATTTACTTTAATGTTGTTTAAAAACTAAGTTAACATTTAGAAAAATAAAATTATGGCTTTTTATTTATTACTATTACTTTTAGTATTATATTAAATGGTATCGAAGTATGGCTTTATATATTATAATAAGATTAAAATAAAAATTATGACAAATATTTCATTATCTACCTTATTAATATGTTTTTATTACCGAAACGAAAGGATTATAAACGATTATAAATGTATATTATTAATATATTTTTATAGGCAAAAGAAAGATAAAGAGATATATTAGATATTATAAGTTAATTACACCCTATACCGCTAGCTATAATTATAATAAAACCGGTTAAAATAAAAGAAAAAATAAATATGAATTATGATACACTAATAATAAAAAATCAATTACTAAAAAATATAATAAAAAACTTTAACGTAATCTTAAAAATCTTTAAATAATATTTTCTATTTAAAGGGTAGTAAAGTATAAAAAAAAAGTTAAATCTTAAGAACAAGGGTGGCTTTAAGGTAACGCGTCTTAAAAAAGTTTAATAAAATATAATCTTATAAAAGGTCTTTTTTTATAAAAGTTTTAAAATCGCGCTTTAATATAAGTTAAAAAATAAAGGAATAACGTTTATTTATTAATAAACACCTTATTTTCCTTCTATTTTAATTATTTTCTTAAGCTATTATAATTATTTCCTTTATAGCTTAATTTATTTACTTAAGTAAATAATTAAGATTTATAATTATTTTTAATATTAACTTATATGTTTATACGTTCTTTTAAACATTATGTTATTAAGTATATTATATATATTAAAATTTAATTAAAATATACCTTTTTAAGAAAGTCAAGATATAAAGCTTTATTATTAATATTATTATCGTTATTAAATAATATAATAAATAATAATTAAAACGCTTACGTTTACGGTATAACTTTTAAGATTCACGGTATTTAAAATATATTAAACTTAATATAAATTAAAAATATAAATACTTAGTTTAAAATTTATATATTAATACTTAGTTTAAGTAAAACTATTCCTAACCTTATTATTACCCTTTAATAACCTTTAACTTAGTCGATATTACTATTAACGTTATAAAAGGAGGCATTAACTTGTAGATAATCTTATTGCCTTATATAATCATTGTTAAGCCTCTCGTATGCCTTTTTATACTAAGGGGCTTATCGTAGAAAAGATCCCTTTTAATGTTATTATTATACTAGCGCTACATACCCCTTAGCTTTTATTATAAAAAGTAATAATTTAACTAAATATAATTTAATTAACATAAAAAATAACTACCACTTTTTATATAAAGAAAAAAGATATTATTTAAACTCTTTATAATCTTTTATATAAATCATGTTAAAACGTTTAATCTTAAATTTATACCTTTATTAAATAATAACCCTTTAAAACTGGATTTGTTGACGTATGATATAAATTAAAAACCTTAATAGCTTGCTTTAATTTAAAGAATCCGGTAAGTTCTTAATCGATTATTCCTATAATTTTCCCGTCTTGTATAATGATATTTAATTGATTAAAATCATTATAAGTAAGACTTAATTTTAACTTATCTTCTTTACCCTTAATTACCATAAATAATATATTATATTCTTTTTAACAAATCCACTTAAATTTAATTAAATTTAAGTCATTATAAACAAATGATAGCTTGTTTAAATATAAAGAAACCGATAGTTTAATTCAATCTAATTTTTTTAAAATATTCTTTACTTAAATTTTAAATAAAACCTTTTTTAAATAAATAAAATAAAGCTACATTATATTTAAAGCAACCTTAAGAATATAAATTTAAATAAATATATTACGATTTTAAATCTATATAATTATTAAGTATATAATCATATAAAAAGATTATAAACATACTTTACCTTAAAAAAAGGTAATAAAAACTTTAATATTTATATCGCGTAAATAAATATAGGCCACATTAACAGCTTTCACATTATTAGTATTAAATAAGGCATAATCTTAAAACAGCAATATATTACTTAAATAACCAGACTTAATAATGATACTATTTATGGTAAAAATATCTTTTTAACTTGTAATATTAAACATTTAATTGGCTACAATACATTAATCATGAATAATAAATTCTTAATAATAAACAACAACCGTATTAATATAATGACTTAAAAGTGACGTAAGGATGAAATCATTTAAATAAGGTTAATACCAACCATAAAATAAAACGTTATAATATTAATCTTAAATTAAGATTTTTATAAGATTTGTTTTATATAAATTAACTTTTATAAGGAAATATAATATATAAAAAAAATTAAATAAAAATAATATTTTGATAATAAAATTAAACAAATGAATCAAATAATTGGAAATATAACAATATATTATTAAAACTTTATATTTTTAAATGGCATATATACGCATAAATATTCATGTAATGATATGTTTAATTATTAACTATAAATATGTTTACATTTAAAGTTAAGTTTTATTTCGTAAATTTAAAATTAGAAAGATTTTTTTACTTTTAATAATTATTATATTAAAATACTAAAAAATATATTTAATTGTTATAACATTTATTTCGTTTTTTACATTAATAATAGTTACTGAATATAATGCTTACAGCTATTAGATTAAAACCATTAAAGGAATTATACAACCTCACTTATACTTTAAAGGTAAAAAAAGCAATCGTTAAAAGCTTAATTTCAATAAGTTTATAAACTTAAATGAAGATAAAACCGATGAATAAAAAGATAAGTTTAAAAACTTAATTAAAAAAAACTAATATTTAATTAATATAGTAAATAAAGTAATAATAAAACGTAAATTAAATAAAGCATAAAGCAGACTAATTAATTATATATATAAAAACTTCTCTTAACCGTATTTATAATTAAAAAAAAAGGAAAAAAGCTTTTTACAACATAGATATAATGTTAAGAACTTTTCACTTTAAGATTTAATATTTACTTATTCATTTTTAAAATTACCTTAAAACATTTACGATTTTTTTTTTTTCAAAAGGATAATTTAAGGTAAAGGTTTTTAAATATACATTGAAAAATTAATATAATATAAAATTAATAAGATATGATTTTCCTTCTTTAATATGGATATTAATAAGTAAATAAAGCAAATCTTTTAATATTAAGATTAATTTTAAAAAATTAATTATATATATATAAATTAAAAATATATTTACTTTAAACCTTTATTTATTTATATAAATATTTTCTTTTAAATAATGATAGTGATATTATTTTAACTTATTAATTAGTTTTATTCCTCCTTTTAATAATGTTAAAGCCTTTAAAAATGGGGTAAATATACCAGCCCCGCTTTTTAAATCTTATATAATCTATCTAATAAAATAAGTAATATTTTAAACCTGTATATATTATTAGAATAACTTATATAAACTATATTATAATTAAGTTAAAAAATATAAAAGAATGGCTTATTAAGAGTTAATTAAATTTAAACATTTAAAGTAATAAATTATATTATAGCTAAATCAATTAAAACGTTTAAGCTTTAAAATCATAAAACTTATAATAAAAAGAGATAAGTAAAAAGATATAAACGTTCATTTATTTAGTTTTAAACTTTAATAATTTTATAAGTGTGTGTGTGTATGTGTGTTTATATATGTTAATAAGTAAAAAAGTGAAAGATAAATCTTATTTTAAATCATTTAAGATAATTACGGATTATTTATGTTAAATATAATAAAAAATAAAAGTTAAATATATTAATTATATACATTTTAATGCTAATTTTTTTTAAAGCTTATTAAGTATTAAGTATAATTTCCTCTTTTAATTTATTACTTAAAAGAAGAAAGTTATATTATACCTTAATATATCATAAAAGGTTTATGCTTAATTTATATCTTTAATAAGATATATTAAAGCTTTAACCGAGTAATTATGTGAGAGATAAACAAGATATGCTTTAAATTTACTTAAAGATTTATACCTAAGTTGAAATAAGGTAGCGAAATTAAACATGCCTTATTTTAAGCGTTTTGATTGGCTTAAATCTATGCTATAACTTATGTTATAACCTGTTATATAATATTTCTCCATTATCAACTTTATTTATTTAAAACATAAATTTAAAGAGTAATAATTTTTATTATATATGTTGTATTAAGTTATAATTTATATTATTTTATAGTATAAATTAAAAGCTTTATTGAGATATTAAGTAATATAAGTATATTTAAAGCGTGATGCGATTAAAGTATTTAACATTTAATTATAAAAATTTTAAAGAATATGTGACGCTTTTTATTTTATTTAAGTTTAATTATTATAATTATATCTAAATTTATTTAGATTTTTATGCTATAGATTAACATTCTTAACCTGTTTAGATGTTATTATTTTAGTAATTCTTTAACGTTTTTTTTATTAATTTATTTAGTTTATTAATGCTAGGTTATATATAAATAAACAAATATAACGATATGAAATGGTTAGTATTGATTGTTAATAAGAGAAAGAAGCCTTTAAGATTTATAACGTAAGATAATTGTATGTATGTAGTTATGAAGTTAATACTTTTTTGATTAATGAGTTATAATGTAATGTTAAAGAAATTTTAAGGATATGTTTAGCTTTAAGATTTATAATCTATTACGATAAAAGAAAAAATTAACGTAAAGCTAATCCTATTAAATAACCTAAATAAAGTATTATCGATAAATCTAATAACATTTATTTTCTTTAACGTAATAAGAAAAAGGCTAAGATATAACCTAGTAAAACTTAACGATTTTATGGTTTTAGATAATAAGAATATAATATTAAGTAATTTTATAAAAATTAATATTATAGAATCGATAATATATACAATTATATTTACATTTAAGATAAATCTCTTAATAATATATTTTATGCTGTTAATAATCTTTAACCTTTAATAAATATTCTTTATAATACTTATAAGTATCCTTTTAATGAATGTTAAGTATATAAGAACCTTTAATAATAAATCGTCCATTATATAAAACGTAATTTTTAATATAACGTTTTTATTTAATAGCTTAAGGTTATATTTAGATAAAAAGATATATACCTTTTAATTGTAGGTTTTTGTAAAAATAATAATAATTTAAAGGTTTATTATATAACGCATTTTATTTATAAGAGTTATAATCTTTACGTTATAATTTAAGAAGATTTATTCCTTTTTCACTACTTTTAAATTTAAGATATTTATATCCTCCCTCGTTTAAATGCCATTTTTTAACCATTTTAACAAAAGATTAAAAATAAAATCCATAATTTTCATTTATTAATTAAACAAAATAATAAACTTAAACTTTAATTATAATTAATAGTTAAGATATTAAGTATTATTTTAAAGTTAATAATTAAAAAATTAACCAAACTTTTAAGATTTTTTTAGGTTAATAGGTTTGCTTAAGTATAATAAAGATAAGCCTAAAATAAGTTTAAACTAATAAAAGTTTTTATATAAAATGATGATAAGAATTTTACCGAAATCTTTATTTAATTAACCTTAAATATGCTAAAGCTATTTATAAATCTTTAAAAAATCGGTACCGTTTATTATACTATATTTATCAATAATTAAAATATTAACTTCCTTTAAAATAATAGCTTTTTCTAACCATATTCTTTGTGACTTATTAACTGTAAATATTCTTATTACGGAATAAATAATAATGCCATTAAGATAAGTACTTATACACCTAAATGTGACTGTTATTATAATTTTCCTCTTAATATTCTTACTATCTAACACTTTAATCAATATTTTAATTATAACACTTTTCCTAATTCCACCTTTACCACTTAAGTAATATAATAATTAACCACATATATTTCCATCCATCAATCTACTAACATTAATAACATCTAAATAACGTAAGATAATATTTAACAATATAAATTATTTCTTATTTAAAGTCTCCGTCTCATATAATCGTGACGCAGCGTCAGCCTAAGTCTATTTAAGATCATATTTAACAATTAATATTATTAATCTCCTAAAATTATTTATATACACATTAAATTTATAATTCATTCCTATAAAATCCACATTAAAAAAACAAGAAATCCCTAGCCTAAATTCTTTATAAACATACCCATTCTTATTTAATTTACCGGCTATCTCACTTAACTTACAAATATTCATATCCTCAAACTCCACTTTCCACTACCTTATATTATCTTCAATAATCCGCTTTAAAACCGCCCTACCACAAACAAATAATATAATAATACCACCTAACCTTTAAAATAAATCTTCATAAATATTAAACTTATAACCTAAAGGTAAAAAAAAAAGCTTCATAAATCTACCGATTTAACTAAAATATATTAAGCTACTTATACCGTTTTTAAATATCTTATTACTACAGTTTAAAATAACGTAAAGATAATTAACTATACTTAAAGAAAAAGCCTTTAAATTTTTAAGCTTATAAAGTTATAAATCCTTATCTTCCCCATCCTTTTTATCCTTAAAATTATTATCGTTATATTTTATATCTAATACATAAATAAATTCATCACCCTTAAACTAAACTTTTTAAACTTTTATATCTTTTAAAACGTCTTCCTTACTTTTTCTTAATAATTTAAGATTCTTATTATAAAATATAACCCAATAAGGAATATTTTAAAATAAACAGTTTTAAATATCCTTATAAAAATCGTAATTTAAAGAAAAGAAGTTTTCTTAAAAAATAAATAATAAGAGATAAAATATATAATTACAATAATAAGCCACTTTATCTTCAAAGACTTATAGATAAGAACTAGTTAATACTAAGGTATACATATCTTTTTTTAAAACAATACGTTAACAAAACCTAAAATATTTAAGTTTATCTTTAAATTTAATATATTATTAAATCCATTTCTTAAGCTTTAAGACGATTTTAATTAATAAAAAATAATTATATAAATAAACATATCAAAGTAAAAGATCATAAATAAAATAAATATCGTATATACTTAAACAAATATTTATAAAAAATAATATAATTTTCAGCTTATAATCTAACTATTTATCACTATTAAAAGCTTTTATAGTTAATTTTCTTAAATATAACCATTAACAATAAATTGTCTAATAAATAATATTCATATATAACTAATTTTAATTATCGACAAAAGAATAATACATTAAATAACCAAAAATATAATTACAAACGTTTAAAAATGATAATTCTTATTTAAAAAAGATACAATTCAATACTCTCAACATTAGATTACATATAACCTCTATAAGATCATTTAAATCGACAAAATCAGATAATTTATTCCTCGTTTTTAAAACAAATTAAATTAAAGCCATTTATTAATATAAAGGCTGCTTAACCTTTATTACATAATTAATAAAGTATGCGATTAAGATAAAAGTCTAACTTTAAGTAAATATAAATATAAAATCATAATTATATCATAATACCATAGCTATAACCTTATTCTACTTAAAATAGCTCTTTAATATACGTTTAATTTTAAAGACTTTATTATCATTTAAATAAATTTGCTCTACCAAAATCCATAACCAGCCAAACCAATATCTTCTTCTAATCTTAGCTTTTTATTACTATCTTCATTTACTCTTTTTATATTTATAACAAGTATAAATATATTAATAATATTAAGAAGTAATAGCTATAAATTAAGCTTCATCTTCTTATTCTATTTCCAACTTAGCCACGTTAATTTATAACTTTATAAGAAGATTAAAATAATTACCATTAATCATCTTATATCATAACACTTCCTTATTATAACTTTTTTAAAAGTGTTTATTAATTTATCAAAGAAAGTTATCCTTTTTTAAACTTATATATAAAATACATAATAATTTATCTAAATACTTCTTTAAGTTAATATTATTGAAATATTAAAAAAAGTTATAAAAATAAAAAAAGCTGTGGCCATTTATCTTTATATATTTAAAATAATTATTTATTAAGCCTAACATCTTATTTATAATATCTAAATAAATAATCTCTTTAAAAAAAGTTTTCATATAAATATAAAATTATTTCATAATTATAATAAAATCTTAATTCATTTTTTTAATAATAAAATAACAGTTTTTAAAAATATGATTTTCTAACCTTTTTTTAATACGTTATACATACCAGTTACCACAAAACTTTTAACTTATCTTAATATATATTAGATTAATCATGTTATTAAGGTTTACCATAAACCAAATAATTAAAAAGCCATATCTAATAATTATATTATAAAACTAATCACGTTAGTTATACTTTTCTTCATTTAATAACAACTACTACTAACCATAAACAAATATCTCCGCCATAAACTTCTTTATATAAAGATTATTAACTAACTAATATCTTTCTAATTTATCTCTTACTTAAAAAAGTTCTACAATAGTAATAAATTAAAAAATAAATTAAACCTTATTAAATCTTAAACGCTTTAATTATATATAAGAAATTTAAGCACTATTATCCCTAATAATTTAATTAAATATTAAAAACAAAAAGACTATATAGATAATAATTATAACTTTATGTTATAATAATTTAATAAACGCTTATTTAAATAAAGATTATTAACTAATAAATTTATTAAGGGATAAAATATCATTATATTTCTTATAAAAAAAGTTCTTCTCTTTATACTAAAGTAAAATAAACTTTTCCTTATTATTAATAATAATTAAGCCACCTTAGCTATAAGGTAAAATGGTTATAAAAAAAAATATAAAAAAATTAACATTTTAAATAATCATAAACTACCTTCTTAACGAAACATAAACAAAAGATTAATCTTTAAGAGTTTCTTCCTCTATAATCATATAACTATTATTATAAGCTTTTACCTTATATAATTTACAATTAAGAAATTATTAAATAAAATTAATAATTTAAATATTATCTAACTTATTCCCTTTTACAAAAAAAAAAGCTAAAAAAGTTAACTTAATTATTAATTTACAAGGTAAAGTTAAAACCTTACCCTTACTATATAAATTATTATTAAATAAGATATTATTTTTATTAGGCGATAAAATATCTAAAGAATATATATTTATATAATTAAATTTATTATAAGTAAAATATTTATTTACTCTACCTAAGCCATTATAAATATAATATATATTTATGCCATTAAAGATAATAGATTTAAGATTTATATTTTCACTACTTAAATTAAGAATTATAAATAAAAGCTTTACGTTATATAATATTATCACCTTTTTTATTCCTTAAATAGCCTTAGTTAACTCTTTTCGTTTAATATTCTTTAAATTTAATCCTAAAATTAATCTAAACCTAAATATTAAAATAAATAAATTAAAATTTTTAAAGACGGTTTAAAATCTAATATCACAATTAAAAGATATACTATGGTTAAATATAAAAGGTAAATTATCTAATTAAGGAACGTAAGATGATTGTTTAACTATTTCCATATTTATATTCTTTATATAAATTAAGTTATGTAAAAAAGCCAGGGGTATATATTTATCTTTATTATTTTAATCTTTCTAAAAGTTATAATTAATAAGAATATTATAATATAAATAATTATTCTCTTTTAACCAAAGAAAAGCCTTTATCATAATAAATTTATATAACTTAAGAAAAAGTTTTAAAACATCCTTATTTAAAGCGTTAAAGCTATATCATATAACGTAAATATTACCAGTAACATCTTTAATCTTATATGGTAATATCTTAACCATAAAGTATACATTATTCATAATTATAATAATATAGCTAAATATCTTTTAATAATCTTAACTACTAGGTTAATTAAAAAAGGGATTTAAAGTAATTTTAATAATAAGGTTAAACGTGGAGTTATAAAATATAAACCTTTTTTTTAACAAATGTAGCTCCTTTAAGATAAGAAGATATAAATATATATAAGGCATTTAAAATATACTTAATCTATAATTTACTAAGAATTACTACTTTTTAAGTTATGTTAAACATTTATTATAAATCTTCACAAATTTAATATTATAAGGGAAATATTTTAAATAGTTAAACTGGCATATTAAATTCTCCTCGACGGAAGAGTATAACGGTAAGATCTTTTAAAATAAGATTCTTAACTTATCCATTAATTAATTAAGAAAAAACTCTTAAAGCTTTAAGTTTAATTCATTCTCAAAATATTATATAAAGTATAATCGACATTAATTTAAAGAAAGATCTTTTAAAATATAAGTTTTCTTTTAGAAATTAAAAATACACCAAGCCTTATATTAAAAACTAATAAATTTAATAAAAGATTTAATATAAGATTTAATAACCTTATTATTATAATCCTTATCTAAACTTTTTATAACGCTTTTTATAAAAAACTTTTATAAATCGATATTATTAAAAGAATTATCGATAGTTTATATACGTCTTTGTTTTTTATATGTAGCAGATATAAGATTAATATTATTAAAAAGATTATGCATAAAAGGGATAAGCATAAAGTAAAAATTTATATAAAGGGCTGAAAAAGTACCCTTAGTAAGATTATCCTATCTAAAAATATTATATCTTAACATATTCTATAAAAGACTTCTTGTCTTAAAACTAGAAAAGAAAAGATTTGGAAGGATTAAATAAAAACAAAAACTATTAAAAATTTTAATAATAAGAATATTATTTTTTAAAATATTTATTACTAAAGTAATTAATAAAAAAATATTAAAATAAAGATTAATTAAGGGAGGATGACTTAACAAAGGAATATTTAATTTAAATATAACATTAATAATAATAATATATAAAATAATCTTAATAATAACCTAAATATAATAAAATTATTATAAAATAAAGAAAAGAATTATTTACTAATAAAAAATATATTTATTCTTAATTATATTTATAAATAAATATAAATACATTTTTAAAAGAAAAAGCTATTTATATAAAAACGGTTAATATATTATATATAAAAGTTATATTAAAGTAAATAACCATAATTTATCGATAATAAAAAGCCAACATATTATATATAAAAGCCGTTTTTAAGCAAAAAAAACCAAGTTATATGGAATAATAAGTAAATTAAGCTAAATATAATATGAAAGTTTAACCTTTAACAATATATATAAAATTAAATTATAAAAGTTATAAAAGTCTAATCTTAATCTAAAAAATTCTTAATCTTTTATATTATATTTAAAAACTTTTAATCTTTTATATTATAAAGTTACTAAAATTCTTCCTTTATTAAAATTAACTATTATATAAAGACTTTAATTTATCATAACTTTACTTATTTAGCCACATACTCTTATATAAGTTAATAAGATTATATAATTAATTACGGCAAAAAGTCTTAAAATTATATTCTTTATTATCATTAAATGGATTAAATATTAAAATAAAAGTTAAACGTTAATTAAATTTAATATATACATAATCTTTATTATTATAGATATTATTGTTCTTATTATAAACATAAATATTAATATTTATTATTACTTTATTTAAACTTAATTTTTAATCTTTATATACCTTTTTTACTTAAGAAATTACTCTTTAAAAATAAATAACGTTATCGTCATTTAAGAAAACTTATAGCCATATACCGTATATATAATCGATAAAAACGATCCTAATATCAACAATAACTATAATTATCTACTTATTAGCTTTATTAAAAGTATTTAAATATAAGACATACATATCCCATATATTATAATAAAGATAAAAAATTAACTATTAAAATATATAAAATTAATAACATTAAACTACTTAACTAATATAAACCTTCCATTTAAAAGCAAACAATTAACTACTTTTTTTTTAACTATATTTATAAAATATTTAATAAGTTTATTATTACCTTTAAAAATACCGTCATCATATCGTTACTTAACTATAAAAGATTTATAAAGTTACAATTTTATTTTAATATCGACTTAAAATTCCCACATATCCACACTATTCTTAAAAAAAATTACATTTTTTACATCTTCTTAATATTTAACAAATCAGCTATAAAATAACACATATAAGCATATAAAAATAGCAAAATCAAGTTAAAAAATAACTAATATATCCACTACACAAGACACGTTATCAGCTAATTACAAGACCACCTCATCACTAAAATAAGATATAAACTTAACACACCTATTAAATATTATCATATCCTTGTTATAATCCCGATATAAACTTTTCACCTAACGCTAACTAGTTAAGAAAAATTACAATCAACAAGCCTTAACACGCCTTAAAACATAACAACGATATTAAACTTTTATAAAAACCTTTAAAAGAAAATATAACGTAAAATATAAAAAATAACTACTAACTCTTCTTTAAAGCTTAGCCAAATTAAGCTAATCACATCTTAAAATTAAAGCATATTTAACTAAAACGTAATTATATAAAACACACTTATACTAAACACACTTAAAAAGATTATATTTATACTAAATATACTTAAAAAAAAAGATGGTAACGATAAAAAAAACTTTAAAAAAATCTAAGATTTAAACTTAAAAAAATATAAATTAACGCAGTTATTTAATAAGATTTTATAAAAAAAACGTTAAAAATATTAAGAGATATTATCAAATATATTTAAATAGTTATAAAACAATGTAAATATACTTAATAAATCTTAATAATTTAACTAATAAATATAAAAGATAATATGATAATTTAAAAATATATTAATTTATAAATTATTTTTCTTTAAATAAAAGACACATATATTCATAAATTATTTCTTTTTTAATAAAAGACGTCTTAATTTATATATCGCTTTATTTTTAATAAAAGAAATATTTATTAAATATATACCTTTTACTTATTATATTAAAATCCTTTTAAAACCTTATATAAATTAAACGATATAAAAACTTATTTAAATTTTTATCCTAAAAAGTAATTAAAAGAAAATATGATATACTTTTTACAATTAAAAAAATAGATATAAGGAAAATTAAGCAAAGGTTTAAACAAACCGCTCTTCTTAAAAAAAAATTAATTACCGTTAAATATAAGCTTGTTCTTTTTAATCTTAATCCAAGACCAAAAATGACGATATTTTTTAGCGTTAAGGTTAGTTAACGACAAAAATTAAGACTTTTTATGAAAAGGGTCGAAATTATTTAAAAGATTATTAAAAAAATCGTATAAAAAATATAAGCTAATATTATAATCTTTAAAATTAAAATAAACATTAACACGTTTTATTTTACCTATATAAATTAAATATATAAGATTATTTATATCATTAACGTTAACATTAACCTTACTAATATTATTATTGTTAAAACTAAACTTACTAATATTAAAAATATTATTATTATTGCTAACTATACTACCGTTAATTTTAAAATTGTCCTAATATCAACGTTTCTTGCTAATAACATTATTTAAGCTTATATTAATAGTTTTAAATAAAAGTTAAAAAAAATTAGCCATAATAAAAGACTTTTTTATTATTATATCCTTCTTTATATCGTAAATAAAGATAGAATATTTCATCTTACCATCATCATTTATAAATAATATAATAACCTTTTTCATAAATAAGAACCAAATAAACCAAATAAAAATAAGTTTAAAGAGATTTCTAATCGATAAGATAAGTATATTATAATAAAGCGTATAAATTTTAAGATTAGAATTAAAAAACTTACCAAAAAGATTTAAAACGTAAGATACAAGTTGAAAAAAGCTATTGTTACTTAAATCAAACTTTAAAACAAAAATAAAAGCATTTAAATCCCAAAGCATATAAATATTTTCATAAAAGAATATCTTATTCTACAAATTTAGATAAATAAATACGCTCTTTTTAAAAATAATAAACTTCCATATATTATTATTTTTAATAAAAATTTTCGTTATCTAAAATAAAATATAACTCTTTTTAAGATTATTAACTTAACCTATAAAAAAACATAATCTACGATTAAAATTATATGCAAACAAGATTTATAACAATACTACGCCAAACGTAAACGTATCGGCGTTAAAGATAAACGCACTAAAAAAAAGATTAAAATAACGTAAATTTTTTTAAGATTTAAGTAAATTATTAAAGAATTTTTAATAGTTAAAATAAAAAATGATAAGATATAACTTCTTTATAAATAAACGTTAATATACCCACAACAAAACAAAAGTATATAAATTAAGCTTTAACTTTTTTTATATCTTAAATAATAAAAATAATATACCTTAGTAAGGATTATTAAATCGTTAAGAAGAAAACATTTATCCTTTTTATTATAAATTTTAAACAAAAATAATCCATTACCTCTAAGATTATAACCTTCATTGTTTATCCATATATTACCAAAAATTATATAATAAATAACATATACCATATTATATAAAAATACACTATTATTAAAAGCTTAAAAAATAAGTAATAAAGCTGTTAAAATATAACTAAAATAGTAAATTTTAATCAAAAATTAAAACCTTTTTTATTTAAAATTATCAAAACGTTAAATATAAAAAGGCAGATCCTTAAATCTTATCTCAAAAACAACACACATAAAACTAATACTTAACTTATAATATATAAGATAACAAATTTTACAAATAACAATAATTACTAACGACAATTTGTAAAAGAGAAATCCTTTCCAAATTATAATTCTATATAAAACGTTAAAATATAGGTTAAATAATTTATTTACCATTATATAACTTTAACTAATAACATAAACATATTTTATTTATTAGCTATAAACTAACTGTTTAAGATTTAATCACATATCACTCTTTAAAGTATGGACCATTAAAACTTAAATTATAAACTTAAAGATTATGCTAGCGCAGTGGGGTGGCCTCTAGTTATATAAACCTTCTTTTTCTTAAATCTAATAATTTATAAAAATGCTTTACCGTACCGTCCTTACATTTTTATTCTTTATAAAGTTATTTAAATATAAGTTAATGAATTTTAAGTATTTAAAATAAGTGAAATAATTATAATGTTTTAATGTAAAACATTACTTATATGTTAATAAATAAGTATTAATAATATATTAAAATATTCATTTTTATATTTAAGCCGTAACTTTATTTTAAAGGCTTTACATTATTTTTTTTTAAATGATTAATTTACGATTTATATATTTTATTATATATAATATAATAAGTAAGATATATATTTATATTAGCTAAAATTAACTTTAATTACTTTTATAAAATATAATAATAATTTTATATATTATTATTACTTTAATACTTTTAAAGTTTAAGTATTAATAATTTATATTTAGATAACTTTAAAGATCCGTAAAAAAGTTAAACCATTTTTAAGTGTTAAAATATTGGTCACGTGGCCTTTATGGCACGTGACCTAGACAGTTAATAAAGAAACCCCACGACCTTTTCGAAAAAAGCCACACACTTAAAAAATACAACAATTATTATCCATTAAAATCACTAGTATTATAATACGCTTAATTACTTTATTTAACGTTATTAAAGATAAACCTTGTCTATCTAACATTAAGTAAAAATAATATTTTTAAGGCATAAGATAAATCATCGTGTAAATAATTTTTAATAAAATAATTAAAATGATAAAAGAATATAATATAATTTAAGTTTAAATATTTTAACTGTTAAAAGGGTTAGGTTTTTTTAACTTAGTTTTTTATTATATTTAAAGGTTAAAGTTAAAAAGTTAAACATAAGAAGAGATAAGGAGGTAAGGAGGTAAAAAGATAAAGAGGTAAAAAGGTAAGGAGATTGTTAAGGGATTATAAGTGGTCACATATTCATAACGTATGTTAGGCTGGTCTTTACTAGGTTTAATTTTACATACTTCCACTTTATTTATAAGATACGGCCTCGCACCTCTTTCGTAAAAAAGCAAAAGAGGTAAACGTTAATAGTTATTTTTATATATACACTTTTAACAATGTTTACGCAGTGTTCCTTCATTAATCACTTTGTATTTAAGTTATATCACGGGAAGACCTTTAATAGAAATAAGGAGGCATATAACGGGTAGCGGTAATATTTAATTATATGGTTAAACGTTAATATATTATATTATTTCTTTATTTAAGAATATATTAATATTATAAACGATCGTATAAATTTACTTATATAGATTTACTTATATAAATTTATTTATAAGTTAAAAGTTATTTAATTAATAAGTAAAAAGTTATATAAAAAAAAGTAGTTATTTTAAGCTTTAAGTATGTTAAACGATACGTAAGTAAGTAATTATTAAGTATTTAAAAAGAAATACACTTTAATTAATATATATTATAATAAATGGTTTTAACATAAAAACTAATATACTTTTTATAATTAAATATAAAATACGTACTTAAGTAAATACATATTTACTTTATTAAATTAAATAAAGTAAATGGTTTTAGCTTTATTATAAATTACATAGCTATTATATTAAAGTAAATCGACTTAATTATCGCACGTTTAACTTGCCTTACGCTTTTAAGTAATAATATTAAGCATATACTTTAATTAAAGATTTAAAGTAATATTTATATTAAAAGTATTATCTTTAAACATTAAGGGACGGTTTTTATTAATGTTTAATATTATGGCTAATAGTAAATTATTTTAAATACTTGATAATAAGTTTTCTTAAAAATAAAACAATTACTTTAAAAGAATTAAATCTTAGCTTTATGTTTTTTACGGCAGAGTATTTTATAAAATAATATTATTAAAGTAAGACGAAGTAATAAAAATAATGTTTATCGTATTTATGTTTTAATCTTTATTTAACATTTAAAACAACTTTATAATACATATCGACAACGTACTCCGGTTAAGTAAAATGATATTAAATATTAATAAGATTTCCTTTTAAGTTATAATTTAATCTTATTATTATGATAGGGGCGTTAACTAGCCACTTTTAATATACGCTTATATTTATTACTAAGAAATTATATGTTTAATAAAAGATAATTCATCATTATCGTTATAATTATTATTTAGTTTAACGTTACTATTTAATGTTAATAAAGTAAGATATAAAGTAAATGTAAAATGCTTTTATATTTATTAAACCATAACTAAAAAAATATTATATAAATATAAGCATCTTACCTCTTTCTTTAATATCTTCTTTTATTTATTATTAAGTTATAAGATATGGTTTTATAATGATAAAACGGGAAATTATGATATAAAAAACCTTATTAATATCTTTTAAAGCGGTGTTATAAAAAGGAAAAGGTTTATTAATATGCGTAATATTATTTAAGATTTAAGTAACGATGGATTTTAAAATTAAACATTATCATTTAAATTTATAAAGTGGTAATTTACTATAATATACGGTATAAATATAATGGAGGAAAAAGCTTTTATCTTTTATAATATAAATGTGATAAAAAAAAAGCCTTTGTTTTTTATAGTATAAATGCGATAAAAAAGTTTTTATTTTTTACGGTATAAATGTAATAAAAGATAATGTATTTATCTTTTATGATATCGATGTAATAAAAGACGGGATTATAAATTCCCTGGAATTTATTACTAGCTTTCTTTATAATAAGTTATTAACTTAAGTTTAATATATTATTATATAAGTAAAATATACGTTTTACGTTATAACGCTTCTTAGCTTATTTTAAGGCATTTTATCGTCGAGATAAAAGTTGTTAATTATTAAATCTTTATAAGAATTTAATTTAATTACGTTAATATTATTCTTAACCTTTAAGATATATTTGATAAACTTATATAAATAAGCTTTTTAAAAAACTTTCTACTAGTTAAATCCGCATTAGTAAACGATATAATCGATGAGCTAATCTTGTAAAAAGAAAGTAAAATACGCGAAAAAGATTAAGATTTTAATCTTCACTATTATATATAAATTAACTTAATAAATATTTAATAAACTTAAGTATTTAATGCTTATTATTAAATTATCTTTTAATTAGTTTAAATATTTCCTCGTTTATTACCTTTATGATATAAAAGTTATAAGAAAAGATGTAAATCTTAAATCTTCTTACGTTATTAAATCGTTTAAAAGATGGTAATTTTAAGATTTACTTCTTTAAATTTTTTCGTTTCGTAAAATTTAACCCTTTTAAAACCTTTATACTTGTTAAATTTAAATCATCTGGTAAAAGGTTATTAATCTTATATTAAGCTAGCTTATATGCATGTTATTATTGCTTTTAATTAAGAAAGTTTTAATCTTACATAAACTTAATTATGTTTAGCCTTTTCGTAATAAGTTTGCCATTTATAAAATTAACTAAAGATTAAAAAGTAAACTAGGAATTTTTTAAATTAAGATTTAATATATAAACGATAACCCTTTACTATATTTATTACATTTATTTTAACTGCTTCCTTTACTTTATACTTAACCCCTTTTATTTTTATCGTTTAATATTTTTTTAAATAATGTTAGAAAAAGGTTTTTAATAATAATAACATTAATCAATATAATTAAAAATCCCGGAAAGACGCTTATAAACCTTTTTATGTGATATCGATTAAAAGGTTAAATTATATTTCTTAAGAAGCGTTAGCTTTAAATCTTTTAAATATTTATTACGTATAACGATATAATAAAATATAAACGTAGTAAAATATATATAAATTAAATATTAAATATTAATAAGTAAAGAGGAATAATGCTTATTTAAATTGCTTAAATAAACTTAAATAAATAAAGGTAATAAGTCCCAAGTCTTTAATACCATTAAAAATATAAATAATTTATTACTCTTTAAATTTAATCTTCTTATTTATTAATTAAATAAGTTATATTATTCCTTATCTTCGGCTAAAGGCTTTATATAATAATAGTTTCGTTTTACTTTCTCATATCCCGTACCGCCCTAAGAGCGGTTACGTAAAATTACATTATATGCTTAACGACTTTAATTTTAATATATCACATACATACATTATATATAATCACTTTAAGGTAGTTAAAGGTTGATACATATATATTAAACATGATAATATAAAATTATCTTATTTAATTATTTATTTTTAAAATAACTAATTTAAAATTAAAATTATAAAGAAATATGATTTACCTTAACATAAAATTTATAACTATCTCCACATTAATTATTACGTTTACGGTTAAACCCCACACTTTTTTCCATTAAGGATTAATAAATTAATCATAAACAGGTTTAACCTCTTTAACCGGCAAGAAGATTTTTAATAAAGTTAATCTTATCGACTAATAAAAAGTCGTCTTCCGCCCATTTAAAAGTAGCTTAAAAATCATATATATTAAAATCTTTAAAGGCTTTTAAGTTAAACATAATCTTAATTATTCCGTAAGCCTTCCCATCGCTTTTTATAAAAGTCTGTTAAATTAAGTACTTAAGAAATTCCTTCTTAACTTAAAGTGATAATTAATAAAAGTACTTTACTTATAAATCGTTTAACTCTTAATATATATTTAAAACATATTTATATCCGTCGATAAAATTAAAGATATTAATATTAAGCAACATAAGTTAAGCTTTATATGCTTAAAAATAAGCTAGAAGATTTTTAATATAATTAGCTAAGCTATAACCGGCATAAAAAAGTTATTTATAACATTTTATAAACTTTATATAAGCTTTTAAAAATATATTAACCTTATTTGTAAATTTAATTAAGTTTAAAAGCATTTCCTTTATATTAGTTAAGTTAGTATTAAGCTAGTAAAATTCCTTATATACATAAATATAAAATAAGTTAATTTAAGATGTAAAACAGGTTATATCGTTTATTATATGTTTAAGGTTACGTGTAAGCTTCTTAAAATATATGTTTAAAAACTTTTTTATTAATTTAACGTAATTATTAACGGTTTTACTTACTATGTTTATAATATAAAGGCTACGGCTTATTATAATAAATCTTATAATAATAAAATAATTTAAGCAAAAAAGAGAATAAAATAAGTAATAAGGTAATTTTAAACGTAAATTTACATGTATAATGAAAAGGAGAAAAGTTTAAATATATAATTATAACAAAGGTTAATCGTTATATTAATAAAAAGAAGTCCGATATTTTTAAGGTTACCGTTAATAAAGGATATAAACGTTAATAACGGTTAAATGTAAGGTAAATAAGTATAAAGATTTAAAAATAATAAAAACGTTCTTTATATATACGTTTATATATAGCTTATTTGTTAATATATAAAAGCATTATCCTTATTAAAGGTTTTTATTAGCTTTTAAAAATAAAGGAAGGCTAAATAATAAATTCTTTTTAAATAAACATTAATTAAATAATTATTTTTAACACAACCAGTAAAAATAAAAAGGAAGGGAAACCGATTAAGAATATATCTTTATAAAATATATTAAATACTATATATTAAGTAATAAACTTCCCATTTTTATAATATAGTAATAAACTAAATACGTTATGAATTTCGTTCACTATGCCATAGCTATTACGTAATATAAATATTTATAAAGTAAAGATTATTCGATGGTATTAAACCGACGAGCTTTTTTAACGATAAATCGTTAATAAGCTATAAAATGATTATAGTTTTTAAATTTTGAAACGATCTTTTTAACAAGTTATAAAAAGCTGGCGTCTTTATAAAAAAGAATAACGTATCGATGAGATTAAAGTTAAAATGCGAAAATTTTTTAAAGCAAGGTTATAAATATTAAATATTATTTGCCATTTTAAATAAGAACGACTTAATATCAATATAAAGTTATAATTTATTAAGCGTTAAGCAAGGTAATAAGGTTTATACCGTTATAATTTTATAATATATACTTTTATATTTTTAATACTTATATAATATTATTTCTTTATAAAAGGTTTAAAAGACAATAAGATATTAACTTAACTATAATATTAACATTAAATTAATATCTTTTACGCACTCCTCGTTTAAATTTAGATTAAAAATAATATAAATAAAAAGGTTTTAAGTAATAAAGATTAAATTTAACTTATAAATGCGTTAAAAGACTTTTTCAATAATTATTAATAACATTTAAACATATTAAGTGATTACGATAAAAAGCATATTTATAAATTAATTTGCAGGAATATAAAGCTTCCTTTACTTAAACAAATGATTTAAACAATATATTATTAAAAATACTTAAAGATAATATAATAATAAAAAGAAACTACTGCCATTATGTAAAAAGAAAAAAAGTTTATCATTTTTAAACTAAATTATATATAGTTTATAAATAATTATTAAAAACTTCGATTTACTAAATTTAAAATATACGATATAATTAACGTATATTTTCGTTACATTATATAATATAAAGTTTATCGGTTTGCTTTTTTACTAATAAACATCTTAAAATAATTCTTTAATTTTATAATTAAATTAAGATTTTAACCACAATTTATATAAATAGATTATAAAATTAAATCGCCTTTTACGGCTTAAGCTTAATATGACTTAATTAAGGTTATTAAACTAATGATAAAGATAATACACTTAAATAATACTTAATATATATAACATTAAAGTTACTATATCTTAAATTTTTATATTTAAAGAATAAGTAAAGGAAATAAAAAAATTAAGCAATGGTGGCAACAATTACATAATAATACAATAAACCATTAAATCGTATATATTTATTAAAATCATTTAACTTGCTTAATTAATATTAACTTTAACCATAAACATACTTTAAAGATTTAAAATCTTTTAGATGATTTATAAAAGAAAGCGTAGTTAATTAAGTTACTTTATATGTTATATATAAAGAAATCATTTAAAATGATATTAATAAGTTCGTAAAATAGTAAAATAACCATAAAATCAAATACTAGTTAACGAAAAACCACGTAATTTTTAATTATATTAAAACATTATAAAAGAATTACGGGAATATTAATGTTTAAAATTAAAGAGTAAATATATTTAATAACTTAAGCCTACTTGTTAAGGCTTATAAGCTTTTAAATTTAATCCGTTATTATAACTTTAATAATTTCTTATCGTTAAAGATGTAAAGGATTTATAATGAGTAACTCGTTAAACACTTATTAAGAAACCTTAAAAACAATTAAGCATAACTTTATTTTAACACTTATATAACCTTAAAAGATTACTTTAAACGTTATAAGAAAAAACGGAAAAAACTTAAATTAAGTTATAATAAACTTCCACGTAATGGTGTATTATGGTATCGTTAACAATTAAAAGGTTTACGGAATTATTTAGTTAATATTATAAGAATAAAAAAATATAAAAAAAGATAAAAATAAATATAACAAATAATTAAATGCTTAAACACATCATAAGAATTAAGGAAAATAAATACTTAATATATATTTTATGTAAATAATAATAACCTTTTATTTCGTTTTCTTTTACTTAAAATATCTTATAATAATATTAATGATGTTTTAATAAAACGTTAAAATTAAATTTATCATATTAACTCATTAAGTATTACTTAATATTTTTTATTTATATTAATTTCTTTAAAACTTTTCTTTTTTAATAATTTTAATTATTATTAATAAATTAACTTACTAGTTATTATTTATCTAAGGATTATTAAAAGTGATAAGTTTAAAGCGCTTAAAATAAAAGATAATTTTACATATATATATCTCGCTTTATATGTAAATAAGTTAAAGCTTTTTATAAAATAACATCGTTTATAACTTTAGCTTTAAATTAGCCTTATAACAGTTATAACTTAAGCATATCTTTTATAACTTAAATTAAATAATATATTATAAGTATATTAAAGATTAGCTTTATTTAAATTTTATTAAAATAATTTTAACTTTTTTAATTTTAACTAAGAAAAGAAGTAATTATAATAATGAAATTAATAATATTATAAATGAAAACTAATTTTATTTATACTTATTATTATATTTATCTTACTTTTTTTACCATTTTACTATTAATGCTTTTTTATTATTATTTTTTTTCATTTTTATTATCTCTTGTTTATAATCTTTTTTTATTTGTGATTTTTTTTTGTTTATAATTTTTTTTCGTTTATAATCTCTTTTTGTTTATAATCCCTTTCCGTTTATAATTTCTTTTTATTCTTACCCCTTTTATTCTCACCCCTTTTATTTTTACCTTTTTTATTTTTACCTTTTTTATTTTTCTCTTTTTTACATTTAGCTTTATATACGTTACTTAACTTATAAATTTACGTTATAACTTTACGCTATAAATTTAAAAGATGGTAAATATAATATATAAAAAATTGAAATTTTTATTATTTATATTATTACGATGTTAATCATAGGTAAAAAGTATAAGTTTTATTATTCCGTAAAAAATTTTAAACTTAATTACTTAGCCTTTAATATATATAAAGATTACTTTTTTATTTATGTTATTTTAAATTAAACTTGATAGGTTAATTTTTTAATATGTATTATATAAATAATTACGATAGCTTTACGGTTAGCTTTATGTAAAGCCTTACGTAAAGCTTTATTAAAAGCTTTATTTAATATTAAATCGTATGTAATAACTATTATTATTATTTGTAATATCGTAAGTTATTAGTTAAGATCCGTACTTACGTATATAAACATTTTAATTAACATGTTATAACTTTTATATTAAATTTCTTTCTTTAATTTTAATATTTCTTCATTAACTTTATATTTAATATAGTAAAAGCTATATATAATAAGCTTTTAATGGTAATTAACTTATCATATAAAATTAATTCTTAAAACATTATTAATAATATAAAAAGGTTAAAAGGTTTATAAGGAATTATATTAATTATAATTAATTGGTATTTATAAGATAAAGCTGTTAACGCTTAATATATAATAATATTAATATACGAAATATTTTAAAGGGTTTTTAAAATAAATTAAACAAGATAAGTTATATATATAGTTTAAAATAAGCTTTAAAAAAAGAAAGGGAAGATTAAAGATTTTAAAACTTAAAAGAATTATTAGTTAAATTTAACTTATTATTTTAAATTAAAAACCTTTTATCATATAACTTTATATATAAAAGCCTTATATAATAATTATCGTTATGGTAATTACACTTTATATATTTAATATATATAATATTTAATTATAACATTTAAATAAGTAATTATATCTTAATAAATGTATTATAACTATTACATTTAAATAGTTTTTTTTAATAATCTTAATATTTTATTAATTATTTTAATAGTTAATAATTATAAGTAATAATATGTTATAAGCCTTTCGTAACAAGTAATAAAAAAAGCTTTATATAAAAGTTATTATAAGATTATATAAAGTTATAATAAAAATAAGTAAAGTTTATTTATATATATTAACTTTAATTATTATAAAGTTATTTTAATATAAAGGTATAAATGATATTATTTTATAAAAACAGTTTTAACTTAATACTTATAAGCTTTTATTTTAATATTAACATAAATAGTAAATAAATATATAAAAACTAAAAGTATAAAGTTTATAATAATTAAAAAACCATTTTTACGTGTTAATTAAATAAAGTTATTTTTAACTTAATTATCGTTATTATTACCTGCGTTATTATTAGCGTAATAGAAAAAAATATTAACTTATTAATTATCCCTTTTTTTTATATAATTATTAAAAGGTTTTTTATATGTTTTTTTATAATAAAAAGCTTAACGGTTAAAAAGCTTAAAAAGTTTAAATAAATAATACGTAATTATTTATAAAAGAAGTAATTTATTAAAGTAATATATAATAATAATAAAAAAAGTAATAATAATAAGTTTACTTTAATATTAATAATAAAGAAAAATAATATTTTATTAAAATTATATTTTAAATTAAATATTTATATTATTATTTAATAATAAGTTTAATAATATAAACATATAATATTAATATATAATAAATACCTTAATATAAATACGGTTTTATATCATTTAATTTAAAATTATATCATTTAATTTAAAATTATATCATTTAATTTAAAATTATATCATCCGTTTTAAGATTATATAATCCATTTTTAGCAGGTTAGCGGTTTTGTTTAAATGGCCCACCGAACAAGACGGCGCGAAAAAGCCGTGCTGCAACTTGGCATAACAATATTAAAAGAGTGCGTTCTCGAATAACGCGAAAAGGGGCTGTTGGTGCGATCTCTCGGCAGTTATTGATCGAGAACATATCATATCATGCCATGCCTTGCGTGGTATTACCGGTGTTAACGCCGAGTCCGAGTCGGTGTCCGAAGAATTGGAGGATCACCACCCCGGATCGTTTCAATGGTCACCACCCAGTCACTTTCTTTGCAAGTCCTGGTAAGTACTAGGTAGGTATTAGATTGTCCCGCCTCTCTGCCGTGTACAACGCGATGCAAAGGCCGGTCTTTTACAAGCCTTCACCCAATCGCGTCGTCCACGTGGGGATTTTCCTGTCGTTGAATGAAAGGCAAAAGTATTACATTAGGCTAGGTGAGTATTACAGAATTTTGCAAAAACTAAAACCAACGCAATGTTATTTCGGTTCATTTAATAAACCTGCAAAACGTCCAACATACATGTAAAAGACCTCTCAAAGCCGTTATCGTGGAAATATCTAATTTTAAAAGATGTAAGTATACCGTGGCAACGTGCAAAGTTACCTAAGTCCGTTAAAAAGGCCTTTTAACGCTAGACTTTCTCAGAAATGGCCGAAACAACGATCAAAACACCCTCAAATGGCTAGGAATTACTACCAATCAGCGACAATATAACTAATCCTAATCTACCTAGGTAACATTTAAAAAACCCTCTTAAAAGCTATATCAATACAGGGTGAACAGAGCGCCTTAGTAGGCCGCGAAAAGGGGGTTTTGCTTATCCCAAATATGTCAGAACGTAGCCCATATATTCTGTCCGATCATGTGTACAAAATAATCATCGCATCGCTTGGATAGAGAGATCATAGCTCATTCAGGCACCCGCATCTCGGAGTCGTCTCTGGGATTCTGAGTCCTGGATGCCATCATGAACGGTGCGCTCGGCAACCGTATTGGTGTCCAGCTTAGAGCTCATAAACCAATGCTCCCTGGGCTTGCGAATGCGGTGTAGCTCGCTCGAGCTGTAGTATTCGTCGGATTGGTTAATGTTAGTCGCATTCCCGTCGCCCTTGACGGTCATGTAGCCTTTCAGAAGGGTGTATGCCTTCGTCTGCTTCAGACCTAACAGAGCTCTGGGCCCAAGAGGAATGCACAGCACCATATTCGCGGCCAGTGTTTCAGCAAGTGTGGATATCGCGAGTATGGAGAAATAGTAACTGACGTCAGCCGAGACGTAGAAACGTGTGGCGTAGTAGATGCGCACGCCGTTGGCAGATGCGGCACTGTGGTTTCGGTCGTAGTTAGCAATCGTGTCTACGCAGCGAAAGGGTCTGTGCTACATACGCCAATCCCGTCAGAAACATGAAGCTAACACCCAACTTCTTGTGCCATGCTAGATGGAGATTCCAGATCACCCTCTGCACGAGAATGAGAGGAAGCAGATCGAGTACGAAGTTAGCAATGGCTATCGCCAACACGAACTGCGGGACTTCGAAGCGGCAATATCGCCCGGGAGCCAGGAGATTCCAGTTGCCTTCGAAAGGTGTGCAGTTGACCATATCCAGCGAGAATATGATGATCGATAACGATACAAAGAAAAAGCACATCGCCCACGCTGCCCAGGTGAAGTAATTGCGCTCGCCCCGAGGCACGAAAATATCGACCCATTCGAGCAAAATGGCGCATTTAATCAGCGCGATGTACCATACATATATAAGAGTAGCAGTGAAAGTGATCTGATGGCGAGGAGTCAGTTGGATATCTGGCTCATACGGATACACAACGTGCGAGAACCTACAAAATTGAAAGCCGAGGTGTCTTTCAATCGGAGATCCCATTGATGGACGAGATAGCCCCCAGTCCAGGAAAGGGCATAGCTGTAATAGATGTAGACCCAGAAGACTGGCTGAACAGATCAGATATTAGCAGATGTCCAGTGGCTCACAAGCGCAAGTCTCCGCTAGACGTACGAATGCGAGAAATGTCAAGTCTGCGCGAAAGTCAGCTGGGATTCACCTGACGATGGGGATGACGGCATACAGTCGGAAACATTCAGCTTCTTCGTGAGGAACTTGGCATAGAAGCGCATGAGGAACAATAGAGCAGATACAATAACCGAAACCGTTATGAAAGGTACCGCGATATGATTGCCGTTAGGCGGGTTGTCTAGTTGTGGAATCTGACCATCAGGTGGCGGAATCGACGGTCCATCCAGATCAAGGGCTTGTCGGGGTAGATGGGAGCTCAATGCTGACATCTTGAGAACAAGACGACCGACACGTAATCAGAATGAGAGACTGTGTCGATTCTGCAAGCGAGACAGACAGGCGCGGCGCTTCGAGGATATTACTTGTCGTTGAGGATGTGATGTGCGAAATGATCCATAGACGGATATCGCTACAAGTAGGCATTATGAGATGTCTCGCTCCTCGTTGCCGGCAAGTCCTTCGCTTTGCGGAGCTGACACTCCCAAAAAAGAGGATGTTACAGTGTGTCGCAGTTGACACAGTAGTAAGCAGCATCTCATGTAATCCTGCAATGCTGCCCCAGTACCGATCCTGATCGGTCGTCGGCAGGCTGATGGGTTGCATTCTCCCCCACAATAAGCCCGCCGAGTTCTGCAACAAAGTGTGTTTCTGGCGGGGCTTCTCGTGGTACCCGGTGAGGTATCTCAGTGTACCGAAAGTCATAAGTCCTACGAGTATTAGTAATCTTTCTTCAATTCTGACACCAAGACCTACATCTACCCCTATTCGACAATACGACCTGACGACGTATTTAACCTTATCGCCTTGAGAGCCATCGCCCCCAATGAACTGGAATTAAAGATGTTAGCTCCATCGATTCAGGTTACACTTGTGTGACCACATTAATAATAGCAGTATGCAGGGGTGGATTAATTAAGAGGTAAGTACCTATGTCAAAGAGTACGGGAGGACTTAAGACAAGCATACCTACATAGACAAAGAGCTGTTGGTCCTATGTATGCCTAGGCTAGCCTGTCCGCAGTTAGGTTCCTCGCACAACAACGTCGTTATTTATCCCTACCTGAAGGTCCGACTTGTGACAACTTATTTCCGAAGGTATGAACCAACCTTCTTGGTTCGGATATTCACATTTGTTTTTTAGGGACCATAAGAGCTAGCCGGTCGCTGTTGTCGGTCTCATCATATATTTTCCCAACTCACTTTCTCCGTCCATCCACTCAGAACAAAATCTACAATTATGTCGAATGAAAAAATGGACGAGGCAAAGGTTGCTACCGTGCCGGAACCCACTTCTCAACGTCGTGGGTGGCGCTTTTGGGTGGGTTTGCAAGCCGACCATATCTCGTACAGCATCGATATTCTGACCTGGCTGACTCTATAGGCTATCATGACCTCGATGGCCCTATCTAGCGTTCTCGCCGGACTTGATGCCACAGCCGTCTCAACGGCTTTGCCGTCTATCATCCATGATCTTGGCACCAGTCAAGGATTCGTCTGGATTGCCAATTCGTACTTGCTCACGACAACGGCCTTTACACCCATATTCGGGCAGACAGCGAACATCTTCGGTCGCAGTGCGCTCACGCTCCTCGCAATCGCCATCTTTGCCATCGGCTCCGCCATCGCCGGCCCTGCTCCCACACTCGGCGCCATCGTAGCTGGCCGAGCTATTCAGGGTATTGGCTGCGCTGGGCTCAACACCATGGTGGAGATGGTGGTCTGCGACCTAGTGCCTCTGAGGGAACGAGGCAAGTTCATGGGCTTCATCTTTGCAATTTACGCCGTGTCCACCATCATCGGTCCCCTCGTTGGCGGCGCGTTTGCGACTTATGTAACCTGGAGATGGGTCTTTTATATCAATCTGCCACTATCTGGTCTCACTTTTGGCATGGTCGTCATCTCGTTGAAGGCCTTGCCCAAAGGCACGAGCTCCGTGGCCAAGAGCTCGATCGCGCGAATCGACTTCGCAGGCAATGCGTTGCTCGTCACCTCCATCACCTCTATCCTCCTTGCATTAACTTGGGGTGGTGAGCAATTCCCGTGGTCGTCATGGCGAACCATCTTACCCCTTGTCCTTGGCCTCGTCGGGCTTCCTTTATTCCTGCTATTCGAGACTAGGGTCCCGGAACCAACTACGCCTCTCAGGCTCTTTACCAATCGAACGTCGCTCGCCGGCTTCTGGTGCGCCTTCATCCACAACATGTTGATATTTTGGGTTCTCTTTGCCCTCCCCATCTACTTCCAAGCTGTTCTCAACTTTTCCGCTTTCAGATCAGGCGTTTCGATCATGCCCACAGCTGCCGTGTTCGCACCAATCACCATCGTCAGTGGCGGCGTCATGTCCAAGTTGGGGCGTTATCGCCCGTTGTTGATGGTTGGCTTTGCCTTCATCCCCATTTCGATCGGGCTTTTAACTCGGCTGAATGAGACAACGACCACGGGGTATTGGGCGGGCATTCAGATAATAGGCTCCGTGGGTTATGGCATCATTACGCCGGTGACGCTGCCGACTATCCTGACTCCGCTCGCGGAATCAGACGTGGCCGTCGGAACGGCTACTTGGGCGTTCATGCGCGGGTTCGGCACGATATGGGGAGCTGCCGTACCTCTCGCCGTCTTCAACTCCAAAGCGGCTGAGTTGGCGTCGGCTCGCCTGAGTAACAATGAGGGGGTGCGGGCAGCACTATCCAACGGTGGCGCGTACTCATTAGCTGCTGGGGGGTCACTTAATTCGGCATTGAATCTCGATAGCGATCCTGCGCTCGCTGCTGTTGTCAAGGGGATCTACGTCGACAGCCTGAAATTGTCCTGGCAAGTGGCTCTGGCCTTCGCTTTGATTGGTTTCCTTTTGACCTTTGTGGTAAAGGAGCTACATATGCGTGGTGAACTAGAGACGGAGTTTGGGTTGACGGAAACGCCTCCGAATAAAGCTGATGAAGCAACCGGCGAGGCCTCAACCCAGGAATCGTGACGTGATGGCTGGATATCAAGCAGATCAGCACCCAATTTGCTACGAGTATCGGTTAAAAGGAGGTATGGTAAAGCTACGTGTCGATTGTCTTTTATTGAAGCTTATGATGAGAAATGGGGGAAGATAGGAGTCTGTATGAAACCTAGATCTAGCAATATTCGAGCCAACATAATACCCACAAGGCCTTATCGTACCGATTCAGTGAGCCTTTATTCAAACCCGCACATTTCGCATAAACACTGCATATTCTCAGTCTTAACTATGGTCAAGGCTATCCTTTCCGGAGGACTTTTTACGCTGAAACTCCAGGAAATTATTATGTGAAACTGATAAGGAAACTGATAAGCTTTTTCTGTCCAACGATTGGTTAAGAAATGGCGCTAATCTTCGGATTTCTTTCCTTTACTTTCAAAAATAATAACTTTACGAATAGTTACCCAATTAAGAAATAATCAACGCCATTGTAAGGTTAACTTGATTCCGGTTTTAATGGTGTTAGATGCACCATAGTACGACCTTTCGTCGCGAAGATATGCCCTCAGTTTACGAAGGGTTATTGTGCTATGTTTTTTTCCCCGAGACCAAATAGGAAAGTAAAGCACTGGTCGCATATTGACCCTTGCGTTTCGTCGGCGTGGGCGTAGGCGTAAACTCAGGGCAGTACTATGCGCCGCAGGCCTCTTGTATTTATGAGGTAGTTACACACATCCATGATGCATCGTGTATACCGGCGTGCCACCGGGCCTTCTTGCATTACCATTCTCCTCTCCCCTCTTAAGGCAGATCCCCGCCATCGCATAAGGCAACTACATAATAACAGGGAGGAAATGGATACTACGCTATCCAATGTTACGTTCTGGTTGGCGTGGCATTATGCGGCCGGTCTTGCAGCTCGACATGCAGGAAAGTGCCAAATAGTAACCGTAGGTAGGCTGCGCAGTTCTCCTCGCAAAATACCGCCTTTTATGCCACAGATCATCGTACAACGTCGCAGCTCGGCACGGTTGCGAAAGGCTCTGCTGGGACGATATTACGTGACACGAGCCATACTAGGTACATTAGCCGCCAATACCGTTGATTTAATATCAACGATTTATTCGATTAAAAGAATACGAACGAACACTTACGCCTCTAGAAAGACATGCATGAGATTGAGGTGCATTGCAGAAGGTCTAGTTCTTGATCTAGTTCTCTGTCTGTGTAAGACCAGGAACCGCTTAGAATAACTAGGTACCGACTGGAGGCTCAACTTCAAACCAAAGGGCATATCATTCGTTGCTTACGTTATAACAACATCATCATCACGAACATGGTGCCTCTAGTTTTCGATACACGTGCTCTTTTCAGATTTATACGTCTGTTCTCCGTAATAGGCGGTGTGATCTCGGCTTCGTTCAGCACCACTGCGGAGCTTTGTCGGCAGCTGGAGACGACGCTGGGAGACTTTGTCGTTTCCACTGTGAATGATGCCGATTACGAGGCTCTGAGAACCGAAAACTGGTGAGATACTAGGAATGGCAGATTTATTTTTGCAGGGTAGCTGCTCACTCCAGTAGGGTCCAGACCGCATGGGGGACGCCCACCTGTATCTTTCATCCGTCTGCCACGGAACAGCTTCAGAAGGCAGTCACTTTATTGGTAAAGGGGAACGTGAGCTTCGCAGTGCGGTCTGGAGGACACGAGCCTCACCATGGCTTTGCTAACATTGACAATGGCGTCTTGATCGATATGTCAAATTTCACTCGATTGGATTATGACGCAGGACGTAGCATTGCAACAATTGGGGCAGGACTGAGATGGGGAGATGTCTATACCCAACTTCAGACTCACGGGGTCATTGCCGTGGGAGGGAGAGTTCTGGATGTCGGTGTCCCTGGTTTGACCTTGGGTGGTACGCTCTATTTCAGATGTAAAACCTGCGATTTGGTGGCTGATGCAATTTCTCCTGTAGGCGGTCTCTCTTGGTTTACAGATCTGTATGGCTTAGCATGCGACAATGTGGTCAATATGCAGGTAGGCTAATGCGCCCAGCTCGCCATGTTCAATGTGCTTACAATCAGACAGGTCATACTCGCGGACGGCTCAATTGTTAATGCCAATACCAAGGAAAACAAGGATTTATTCTGGGCGTTGAAAGGTGGCGCGAACAACTTCGGTATGTTTCTCTTCTCATTAATCAAGTACCAAAAATTCTAGCAAAGAAACATGGAATAATAGATTACTACTTCGTTAGGCATCGTCACCAAATTTACCGTCACTACCTATCCCTTGGGCCAGGTTTGGGGTGGGATTAAGACTTATGCGACTGAGCAACTACCTCAGCTCGTAGATGCTTACTTCGAGTACCAGTCAGCCGAGCACAAAGATCCGTACGCGAATTTGATCATGGCGGTTTCTCCTACCAACGCTAGCATAGGAGCGTTGGTTTCAATGGTGTACTTGAAGCCCGAGGAGGAACCCGCAGCCTTTGCACCGTTTTATTCCATCAACACCACATCGGATAGCACCGCAATCAAATCTTTCACCGATTACCTTGCAGAGTACGGTGTTCCTTCCGTACCACGGCAAGTTAGCCCAATTTCAGTCTTCTTTCTCAGCTTACAGCATATATGGCTAATTCAGCTGTGATAGGTTTGACTGGCACGCCACGAGCTTTAAGCTCGACAAATCACTATACGAGGAGGTTGGGAATATAATCACATCTTCCCCCTCCGTGGAAACCATCAAAGCAGTGACTGCTGGCTTTATGGCTATTACCATGCAACCCATATCTTCGGGATCGGTCGAGATCGGAAGAGCTAGTAACGAGGGGAACGCCCTGGGACTTGAAGCGGTAAACCAAACCTGGCTGGCTACTGCTACCGGGTGGTGGTTCCCAAACGATGACCAGACTGTTCATGACGCCGGCGACGCGATCATAGACCAGTTTGTCGCAGCATCCACAAGTAAAGGAGACCACGTCCCTTTTCTCTTCATGAATGATGCGAGTTGGGACCAGGATGTTCTTGTTAGCTATGGCGAAGAAAATTACAAAAGGTTGAAAGAGGTGCAAATGAAGTATGACCCAAACCTGGTCTTCCAGCGTCTGGTCCCGGGAGGCTTCAAGTTGCGATAGAGTAATCGATTTGGTTACCTAGATACCGGGGGGGAAGAATTCAATATTAATGCACAAAAGCAAATATCGTGGTATTAATGTTACGTATTAAACCCCAAGGGGTTCATTCAGCACGACCTTGGTGTCTTACTGCTGCGTAGCAACGAAGTAACCCTACCTATTCGTTAGAAATCTATGCCATATGGCATGCTGATCCACCTACTTGTTTGATAATCAGACTGGTCACACTGAAAGGTTGCAATAAGATGAAGGCGGTGTGCCTAGATTTCAGCCAGACTGCAACGCTATAGTAACACCAGCCTTGGCTGCTGTTATTAGATAAAGGGGCAGGGGGTTGACCGTATGCGGAGCACCGCTGATACAGTGGTCTCCTCTGTGGCTGCATTACACAGTCGTATAGTAAAATTCTAAAGATAGCATGCTATACCATCGAACATTATGTATGTGTTCGACGTAACTCAATGTCCTCGCCCTCATAAGTATTCCCATGAAGTCAAAGTAAGCTTTCTTCGCGTGGGCGATGATCATCTATGAGGTATACAAGAAGATAGATACGACGGACCACACATTTTTTGTGTAACGATCTAGATACCTCATCACCTAGCCTCATTCACAGTACCAATATGACGACCACGCCTTCAGTTCAGGTTGGGCAGCTTGACTCCCTTGACATGCCTGCGCTTCAACCTCCCGATGGTGTCACGCCCAACTTCGACAATCCGCCGAAGTATAACACTTCAGGATACGCTCTATGCTCCTTCTTTCTGGCCCTTGCGACAGTTGCGGTTCTTCTGCGTGCTTATGCTAGAGTGTTTGTTGCGAAAAAGGTTCGCTTGGAAGACTGTAGGTCATGAAAAATGCTGTAGCTATTGAAGCGCGCCGCTAATCCTCATCTCAAGTCTTGGGCTTCTCCGCTTTTGTATGTACTCTTCGCTTCTTACCCTCAAAATAGGCTCCCATCTCTTACGAGTGGCTAATTGAGCGGTATCCAGGCCCTCTATACGGCTTACATAGTCGCTGTTTTACTTGTAATGGGGCGGCCCGGCTTCTACGTCCACCAGTGGGATGTCCGGGTCGGAGATATACCTCGTATCCTATATGTAAGATGTCTCCCTTTGATGATTCGGGACAGTGTAAGAAATGGGATCAATTAACCGATGAGCAGATATTCTATGTCAGCTCCAACTGCTACAACGGCGCCATCGGATGCCTGAAAGCAGCTATACTACTCGAGTGGCTGCATGTCTTCAATCCGTTGCGCGTGCGAAATACATTCTCCTGGCTCTGCCAGGCTATGCTATGGGTAAACGTCTTATACTATGCTGCTTCGCAAATTGCTATCAATGTCATCTGCACGCCGCATGCGAAGATATGGGATAAAACAATCGTCAGTGGTCACTGCGGCGACCCCGATACTCTCTACCTCTCCGGTACTATTATAAATCTGGTTTCGGACATATTAATTCTTAGTCTTCCACAATCGGTCATATGGTCCCTGAAAATGACGAAGCCGAAGAGGCTTGGTGTTTCTCTTATCTTCGCGATAGGAGTACTGTAAAGATAACACCCTTCCGAATCTTCGCATCGGTTCTGCTACTGACGTGAATATCTGGGCAGTTGCTGCATCGTCGCATGTTTTCGCATCGTGACCACTGTCGCGCTTCCCAAGACGATAGGTTTTATCTACACTCTACCCGAGCTGGCATTCTGGGGGTCCTCCGAGATGCTCCTTGTGTTGCTAGTCTTCTGTGTTCCCGCATTCCCGCAGGCGTTCGGGGGTATGGGACTTACCCGACGCACCACCACAGTAAGATCTCAAGACGTATCAACCCTCAATAGCCGCAAACAGATGTGGCATCGCACCAACATATCTACTGGTAATCAAAGCGTGTGACAAGGGATTCTGAGCTTGGAATAATAGTTCAATTTTAATTAATAATGCCTTAAGTTTACTTAAGGATTTGTACCCAGGTTGAAAAAGGTAACGAAATCGAAACGATGCCTTATTTTAAGCGCTCTGATTGGTCGATTTTATTCTTTTCCATTTAAAAATTAATAACTCGACGAATAGTTACCCGATTAAGAAAAAATTAACATCATTATAAAGCTAACTTAATTCCGGTTTTAATGGTTCTAGATGCACGATGATACGACTATTCGTCGTAAAGATATTAAATGTTAAGAGAAAAAGGTGATTTTTACTGCAGGCTTCTACAGGGTAGGAAGGGTAAAACTTAACATTTTCCGACTTTTTATATTTAATATTTCAATTAATTATAACTTTACGTATATACGGTATATAAAGGAAAGAAATATATCGTTTTAATAAAAGCTTTATAGCGGGTTTTATATCATTTAATAAATATTTTTATTACCTTTATTCGTTAGGTTATTTAATATAAAAAAGGTTTTCTTTAAAAATAAATTTAAAAGAAATTAAAATAAATTTTAAAAAAATAAAGAAACGTAATAAAATAAATATTTAAAAATAGTAAAAAATTAAAATAAAAACTCCGAACGGGATTCTGCTTTTTTTACTTTCTTTATTATTATTATTCCTTTTTATTTTTTTAAATATTTAATCTTTAATTTAAAAAAAAAGTGCCTTCCGCGAGGAAAAATTTTATATATTAATGTAATATTATTTAAATAACGGTGTTAATATAAGTATTATTATTTTAATAATATTCCGTTAAATTTTAACTTTATTTTATTAAGTAAGTGGTAAAGTTTTACTATTAATTAAAACTTTATCGCATATTAATTTAAGCTTTTATCATAAATATTTAAATAACTTCGTAAATATTAACTTAAATTAATTAAAATTTATATTAATTAAAAGCTTAAATAAATATAATTTAAATAATGTTTTAAGTTTATTTAAAAATTTATACTTAAATTAAATAAAGTAACGGAATTAAAAGAATACTTATATTAAACGTTTAAATTAATCTTTAAATGTAAGCCTTTTAATTAATTAATCGCTTATAATTTATAAAAAAAAGGTATAATTTTATATTTATTACTTTTTTTCGACGTATTTAAAAGTTAATAACTTTTATTATAAATATTATATTAATATGTAATTTATATTATTTTATAATTAAAAATAAAAGCTTTATTTTAACATTAATTATATGTTAATATAAATTTTAAAAGTAAATTTATATAAGATTAAATGTTAATAATTATTAAAAAAAGTGAAGGGATATTACGTATAAAAAAAGCTGTTATAATTATTATAATTATTACATTTATTATAACAGCTTTTATTAACTTATTTTAATAAAATAAAATAAAATAAAATATCGTAAAATATCGTAAATTTATAAAAAAGATAAAAAAGTTAATTAATAAAGAAATTAAATAATGAAATAAATAATAAAAATAATAATAAAAAATTAAAAAGTCGTTAATTTATAAAAACAAATCTTTTTAAAAATTTATTACGTATTAACGTTTTTATTTATGCCCCGAATTTATAAGGAGGTTTTATAGCAGGGGGGTTAGTGAAAGAAATTAATTATTTATTTAATAAAGAAACTAATAAGGAAATTAATAAGATAAGAAAAAAACCGGAAAGTCGTTAATCCGTAAAAAAAAGTCCCCTCGAAAAAAATTATTACGTATTAACGTTTTTACTTATAACTTTACGAAATTAAGTTAAAAAAATTTCGGATAAGCTTTATAAAAAGGCTTATATAATAAGCTAATTAATGAAATTAATTAAAAAAAACGGACTTAAAATGGTTAAGTTAAATATATAAATATTATTTTTAATACTTAAAAATGAATAACTTTACGAAGTTAAACCTAATTAAGAAAGTAAAAACATTATTAAATAACTTATGTAACTACCTATATAATAATATAAGATATATCGCGCCACAACTATTATAACTAAAATTATTAAGGTTTAAACTTTTTCGATATAAGAAAAGCCGTTAAAGAAATGCATAAAACTTTCTTAACCTACCTTATAGTTTTTTTAAATAACGTTTTTATTAATAACTTAACGGAATAAAATCGGATAAATCCCGGATAAGGTTTATAAAGAAGATTATATAATGGGCTTATTAATAAATTTAATTAAAAAAAGACCGGACTTAAAATGGTTAAAATATATAAAGAAATATCATTTTTTAAAACTTAAAAGTAAATATTTTTACGGGGTTAAGGCTAAATACGTTATGGAATATATTATTAGATAACTTACGTAATTATAAATATAATAATATAAGATACATTACGCCACAATAATTATAACTAAAGTTATTAAGGTTTAAACTTTAACGATATATAAAAGGCTGTGGGAGAAATATCTAAGACTTTCCCAACTTACCTTATAATACTAAAAAAATAAAAGCTTTTATATTTACGACCGTTTTTACTTATAGCCTTACGGAATTAAATCGGAAAAATTCCGGGGAAGTTTTATAAAGGGGTTAAATAATTAGTTATTTAATAAAATTAATTAAATAAAAAATAAAGTTAAAATGGTTAAGTTATATAAATAAATATTATTCGTTAACCTTTAAAAGCAGATATCTTAACGAAACTATATCGTAAAAGGAAATAAAAAATATCATTAAATAGTTTATAAGATTAATAATATAATGGTGTAAAGTATATTACGCTATAAGTATTATAGCTGAAGTTATTAAGGTTTAAACCTTAAGAATATAAGAAAAACCGTTGAAAAAATGCATAAAATTCTCTTAACTTATCTTATAGTCGTAAAGTTATTTAAACTATAATAGTTATAGCAGCTATTAAAGCTTTAAAGCTTTTAAAGCTTAGAGTTATTAAAGCGTTAAAGCTATTAAAGCTGTAAAAATTAAAAGCCTTTACGTTTAAAAATTAATATTAAATTAAATAAAGATGCTAAAAATAAACGGATAAAATATTTAAGGTTTTAATTAAGTAAATTAAATAAAATATTTATTTTTATTTATTTTTCTTATTTATTTTTATGTTTATTTCTTTTATTTTCGTTTTTTTCTTTTATATTTAAAAAAAACTTTTATTAATTAAAGTTAAAGTTAAATTTTAATTACTTAATTAATAAGAAAATTAAATAACAAAAAGGAACGGAAAAGCGTTAATCGGAAAAAAACTTTTTACGTAAAAATATTATTTCTTAACGTTTTTACTTATAACTTTACGGAATTAAATCAGCTAAGTTTCAGATTAACTATATAAAAAGCCTTACGTAATAGGCTAATTAATAAAATTAACTAAAGAAAAAACAGACTTAAAATGGTTAAGCTATATAAGTAAATATTATATTTTAATAGTTAAAAGCAAATAACCTTACAAGGTTAAACTAGAATAGAAAATAAAATACACCATTAAATAGCTTACTTAATTACGGATATAATGATATAAAATATACCACGCCACATTTACTGTAGCTAAAGTTATTAAAGTTTAAACCTTAACGGTATAAGAAAAGTTGTTGAAGAAATACGTAAGACTTTCTTAACTTACCCTATAGTTTTTTTATTTAATAACGTTTCTACTTATAACTTAACGGAATAAAATCGAAAAAATCTTAAATTAACTTTATAAAAGGCCTTACATAATTATCTATTTAATGAAATGACCTAGGGAAAAAATAAACTTAAAATAGTTAAATTATATAAATAAATATTACTATTTATAATATAAAAGCTAATAACTTTACGACGTTAAGGCGTAAAAGGTAATAATTTATATTATTAAATAGCTTATATAATTATACATATAATAGTATTAATTATATTACGCTAAGCCTATTATAGCAGAAGTTATTAAGGTTTAAACTTTAAAAATATAAGAAAAGTTATTTAAAAAATATATATAACTTTCTTAACTTATCTTATAGTATTAAAGCCATTAAAGCCATAACAGCTATAAGGGCTTTAAAGCTATTAAAGCTATAAATTCCTTAAAATTTCCACGCTAATCTTTAAATTTTATCCTTTTCCATTTAAAGATTAATAACTTAACGAATAATTACCCCATTAGGAAATAATTTACGCCATTATAAAGCTAACTTAATTCCGGTTTTAATGGTTATAAATGCACGATAATATAACCATTCGTCGTAAAAATATTAAATGTTAAAAAAAAGATGATTTTTACTATAAGCTTTTATAAGGTAAAGCGTATAAAACTTAGCATTTTTTCCAACTTTTAATATTTTAAATAATAATAACTTTACGTATATACGTCGTATAAAGTTATAATATATATTAATATAATATTAATTAAACTACGTATTTTTCCGATTTATTTTAAAAGAATTATAAAATTTCTAATATAAAATAAAAGTAATTTTATGTTTTTTTTAAATTTAAAGTTATTATATTTATGCCGTATAAAAACTTTATATATTATTTAATAATATAATAAATAATTAATAATAAAAATTTCATTATTAATTAAATTAAATTAAATAAAAAAATAAAGGCGTAATTAATTAAAAATTAATACGTGGTTAAGAAAGAGAAAAATGAAAAAAAAATAAAACGTATAAGATTTAAAAAACTTAATTAAACTTAAGGATTTTGCCAGCGCAGTGGGGTGGCCTCCAGTTCTCTTAGGTCTTAAGGTCCTTGGTTTCTCTTCTTCTTTAAAGAGTTGTCCCAGGACTTATATATAGCTTCTCGTCTTCTTAATTTATTTTGGAAACTTTTTATTACTTTTTATATTAGTGTAGCTTGTATATTAAGCGTTAACGGCTTTATTTTATAAATATTAATTATTCGTAATTAATATAGCTTTTATTAGTCTTTATAACCTTTTTATATTATTAATATATTTTAATAATGGGTCTTGTATAATATTATTTCCTTTTTTCTTAAAGCTTGTTTTTAAGCGTTTTTAAGATATTTAAGCATTTTTAAGCTTATTAAGGTGTAGTTAATGGAAGATTTTAATAGCTTTATAAGATTTTTTATTAAATATATATTTATAAGGTTTTTAAGTTTAATACCGTTTAACGGGTTAACTTTTTTATTTAATAAAATATTTTACTTTTTTTTAAGTTTTTATAAAGTTTTTAATTTTTTTTATTTAATAATTTTCGGATTTTATTAAGGCTGCTTTTTATAAGACTTAATCAAGGTTAAAAGTCTTTTAATTATTAGCGCGGTAAGGTTTAATAAGTAAAACGTAGAAAGAATTATAAATTTTTTAATTTTTAAAAAAAGTAAATTTAACAATGGTAAGGGAAATTACCTTTTAAATCTTAAAGAAATTTAATATCTTTTTATTTAACTTTTTAATAAGTTGTTTAGTTTTAATATTCTTTACGTTTAACATCATTAATTATCCTTTTAAATAAGTTAAAAGAGTAATCCTCCATTAATTAACCTATTTTTTCATCTTTTATCGGCTTTTCTTTAAGTATTTTTATACGTTAATATAAATTTATATTATTTAATAAACATATAAATAATTACTTAAATTTCGAGGAGTTTTAAGTGGAAGATTATTAACCGTTAGGTAATATTTATAATTAACATAAAAGAAAGTTAAATGGGTGGTAGAAAAAGTAATGTTATTATATGTAAACTTAATTATAAGTAATAAGTTTTCTTAGTTTATTATCTTATAATTAATAAAAGCTTTTAAGTAAATTTTAAGGGTTTAATTAAGCCGTTTTATTTACTTATCCGTTTATAAATGAAAGGTAATATTCATTTAAGGTTTAATATTTATTAGTTTAAAGAAGTTTTTTTAAAAGTAAAACGTAAATTTAAAGTTTTTATTAAAGATAATGTTAAAAAGCACTTCATATAATTGTTAATATAACTTTATAAAGATATAAATAAGATTTTTAATAGTTTTTTTATCTACCTTTAAAAGAATAAAGTATGTTATTTTTATAAATAAGTTAATTATAACTTATATTAAGTCGCATTTATTCGATAAAGGTAAGTTAATAATAAAGTTTATAGCTATAATTTATTATAGAATATAATAAAGCTTTAATAATTAAAGGAAGTTATAAGAAGTATGTTTAAATGTTTTATTTTGTTAATATTTAAAATATCTTTAAATATATTCTTTTATTATTATCTTTATGTTAAGCTATTAAAAATTTTATATAATTAACTTTAAAGTTTTATCCATTCTTATATATCTTGCGATCAAAGTGTTATATTCCGACTTTATAACTTCCTCTTTTAAGGCGTTGGGAATTTAAAGCTGATCCTTTTAATATAATAAACTTTTATCGATTTTTATATCTTTCTTTAGTTTCTTTAACTTTTCTAGGTAAGATAAGTTATTTTAAACGGTTTACTTTACCTTTTTTATAAACTTTAACGTTTATTTTAATGTTAATAAATTATTTAGCCGTTCTAAAGTAAAGAAGACGGTTGTAAATGTGGTAAAAAGTAAACTTTAAGAATGCGAAAAATGTTTCTCTTATAAGACCGTTATAATCGGCTAGTTTTTAATTCCCTTTTTCTTAAGTCGATATTATTATAATTTAAAGAAAATATCGGCTTTATTATTTTATTTTTCTTAATCGATAATTAATGATAAATTAATAAGTTAAAAGTTATTATGCTTATTAAGCTTATCGTTTGTTAAGGATTTTAATTATTATGAAGTAAGTAAGGTTTTAATGGTTTAAGTAAATTTTAATATAATGTCGTACTTTTTTAAAATATTGATGCCATTTTTCGAAAAAGTTTACGATGGTTAAAAGTTTTTTATTATAAATCTTATAGTTTATTTTTACAAGAGTTAACTTTTAAAAGTAAAAGGTTATTAATTATAGCTTTCTTTACTTATCTTTTTATAATAAAATAGCCTTTTATAGCGAAGTTTAATATATTAACTTTAATATAAATAAGTTTTAAAGGGTTAAAGTGGATTAAAACAAATATTATTATAAAACGATGTTTAAGTTTTTTAAAAGCCTTGTTTATTTTTTTAGTTTACTTTTAATCTTTTTTATCTCTTTTATTAGCTTTTATAATAAAATAAGCGATCTTTAAGAATTTTACGATAAACTTTTAATAAAAGTTCGTAAACTTTATAAATTATTATAATTCTTTAAAGATTTATAAGGTTTTTTAATTTAAAATATACTTAATTTTATCTTATAATATTAAGATTTTATTAACTTTTATAATATATTTAAAGAACTTTATTTCTTAAACTTTTTATTTATACTTATAAGGAGTTATTATAAGATAATGCTTTATTAGCCTTTTTAAGACTTTTTTAGTTATTTAATTATGCTTTTTTTTAGTATTTATATATATAAGTAAATCATTTAAGTACATTAATATTCTTACGTTAATTAAGTTTTTAAAAATATTATTTATCATAAACTAGAAGGTAATAAAGGCGTTAATAAGTCCTATAAGTATAATTATATATTTAAAGAGTTTATATTTACATTAAAAGGTTGTTTTTTACTCGTTGCTTTCTTTAATTTTTATAAGATGAAATCTTAACTTAAGGTTAATTTTAATGAATTATTTAGCTATACGGAATTAAGCTTACAGCTTTAAAATTAAAGGTATAAGATATTTTATTAAAATAATAATATTATTTAATCCATAATAATTTATAATTAAACGGAAAGGATCTTTAAAGTTAAACTTTTCGACAAATATTATAAGTGCTTTATAAGATAAAGTAGATTTTTAAATCTGGCTATTATTTAATATTTCTTTTAATTATAGCTTAAAGGCGTTAAGCTTTTTTTTATTTATAATATATAAAGGGCTTTATAAAAGTATTTTCCTTTTTATAAGGTTGATTACATAATCCCATAATTAATAGTTTGGGAATTATTAAACAGCTTCTTTTATTATAATCGGAAAGAATTCTTAAAATTTTAAAGGTATATTATTTAACGCGGCTTAAAAATCTATCGTAAAGTTAACCTTTTTTTTCTTTAAGTTTAATATGGCTTAGTTAATATAATTCTTTTAATAATAATCGGTAAAGAATTATATTTTACCTTCTTTTAAAAAGAAGTTAATAAGTTAATAAATCTTTATTTATTATTACGGGAGGATGATGTTACATTTATCTTTTAATAAGCTTAATTTAAAGTTAAGCTACGTGAAATGATCTTTTTAATGGTAGAGTATTAAAAAGTTAGTATAATACCAGCCTTTTTTAGTAATTAAAGTCGAGTTAAAGGTTATTATTATTTAAGCTTATTGCCTTTTAAATATAAGTAACTTTTAAGCTTAAGCCTTAATTAGCGATATAACCGGGATGGTATTTTTTATATTTAATAACATTTATATTAAGTATTTTTAATTATTATAAAGAAATGTTATAAAAATAATAGGTTAGCCTTTTATCTTAAATTTCTCCCTTAACTTTTTTTAAAGTTTAAGCTTTATAAAGGTAATTTACTTCGTACCCTTAACTTAAAGTATGTCATTTTATATTAGCCTTAAAGTCTTATAAAATATAATATAAAAAGCTATTAAAAATTTAAATTAAAGTTATTTAACTTTATAATTTAAGGCTTTAATAATTTCTTTATAATATTATCGATCTTTATTTTTTTAACGTTAAAAAAAACGATAAGCTTTTTTTTTCCCTTCTTTTTTTTAACAAAAAAAGCTTTCTTTAATAAAGGAGATATATCTTTCTTATTGATATTTTATTAAATAAAATATATAAACGTTTAATAATTATTTCTTTTATAACGTTAGCATATTTTTTTCTTCTTTTTCCATTTATTAATATTAACTTAAGTAATTCCTTTAAAAGCTTTCTTATTATTAAATTATTTTTTATTTTTAGAATCATTTTTAAGTTTACCTTTATTTTTTAATCCTTTTAAGTTTTTTAAAGATTAATCTTAGCTAAAAACAAAGCAGCCTTCCTTACTTTAATTTACTTAACTTAACTTTAAATACTTTAATATTAAAGTGGGTCCTCCTTTTACCAATATCTTAAGGTTAGTTAATATATTCTTATAAATTTACCTAACTTTTTAAATAATAACGATAAAATTTTTATTTATCTTTAAAAGTTTATTTTGATAAAAATAAATTAAGTAAGTAATATTATTAAGAAAGGTTTTAACGATATGGTTTTAAAATGTCGTTTTAAATTATTAAATTACTTTGTTAAAATTTAAAAACTTAATAAAATATTATAAAATATCTTTTTAATATTTAAACTCTTATATTTTTTTAACGTTTTAATACCTTTCTAAAGGATCTTTAAAATATTCCTTTAAAATAATAACATATCTTACTTACGTATTTAAAACTTTTAATCGTTTAATTTAATTAACTTTTTATTAATATTATAATTAAGCTTTTTTTATAAGGAAAAAGCTAACTTAATTAATATAATAATAGTCTTTAAGAAAGCTTTTCGCATACGTTTTTAAATAAAATTCTACTTTTAATTATTATATTTAAAATTTAAATAAATCTTTACTATTATAAATAAATGGTTTATTTAAATAAATTAAATTAATTGTAGTAAGAATAAAACGAGTTATTCTTTTTAAGGCTTAAATAAATCGTTCTTTTAAAGCTTTAAGAGGTTTATTATCATTATCCTTTATATCTTACTATTGAAGAAACAAGGGTCCCTTAAAAGGTCTTCTTAATAAGACTTAAAGATTGTTATTATTAAAATTATCGGGATTTCTTTTAGACGTCTTTAATACGCCCTTTAAAGGTCTTTAAAAAGGTAAATTTCCTTTATTAACTCTTAATATAAATAAATTAACTTAAGTGGTATTAAATTAAACCCGCGTTATTTTAACCGTTTATCAAGTTTATTTTCGTTAAAGGGATTAATTAATTAAATAAGTTTAAATTTAAGCTTTAAAGTTAAAATACTTAAATAAAAGCTTAAGCGTTACTTTTAATCTACGTTAATTAAAACCTTTTTATAAAGTGGGTAAAGAAGTTATTTACTTTTTTATACTTATAATAATTAAGTTAACATCTATTATTTTATTAATAATAAATTAAGCGTTAAACTTAATAAAAGCTTTTTTTATAAAAGCTTAAATTTTTATAATTTATCGATAAACGTTTTTATTTAATTAAGTTAAATTTATATATTATTTTACTAAAAGATCTTTTAACTACGAATCTTTTTTTTAACTTAATTAATTATTTGCTTTTAAAGCTTTTATTACTTTTTTAAATTATTATATAAAGTATATATTGCTTAGTGGTATTACTTTATTACTTTTTATAACTTAACCAGCGCTTATTATTTAACTTAAACGTTTTAAATAAAGTTAGTAATTATTTCTTATACTTATTTTACAAAATAAAAAGAAGTTTTTTTCATTTATCGTTAAAAAAAAATAATTTATTTTTAAATAAACTTAATGTTTTATTAAAGAGTTTATATTATTATATTATAAATATTTCTTAAGATAATATAATATTCTTTAATTTAATTTTAATTTTAAATTTAAGATTATTTAATTAAAAATAAAAGAATATATATCATATAAAAGGCGTTATATATTTATCGGTAAAATTTAAGAAATCATAAAAAAGTTATATTTATTATAAATTAAGTGGTAGTAATCTTTAAGGCTTTAATTATAATTATATTATAGTTTTAAAGATTATATATAACGATAATATTATTATTATTAAGTTAAAGATTGGTTAAAAGGTTTTAAGGTGTTAGTTAATTAAGGTTAATATTAAGATAAATAAGGAATTTACCTTAAGGTTTAAATCGAAGGGTTTATTAAAGGTGGTTTATAAGTTAAAATACTTTTTTAATAAAAGGTATTTACTTTATTTAAAAAGTAAGGTTAGGTTTAAAAAGAGTAATATCTTAAAATATTAGCGTAGCTTTTTTTTAGTTATTTTTTAAACTTAAATTATTCTTAAGTTTATTAATTAACTATATAATAAAAATATCTTTAATAAATACGTTAAGCGAAATAATAAATAAATAATTTAATTAAACTTTTCTTATAAGTTAAGTAGTATTAAAAGGAAAAAAAGTTAATTAAGTAAAACTTATATTAAAATAAAGTTAAATTTAATAAAGATTAATAAATAGTTTAATAAAGCTGTTAGAATACTGGTCACGTGGCCCTTATGGCACGTGACCCAGACAGCTAGTAAAGAAACCCCACGACCTTCTCGAAGGAGGCCACACTTAGAAAATACAACAACCATCATCCACCAGAATCACCAGTACTGTAGTACGCTTAATTACTCTATCTGACGTTATTAAAGATAAACCTTGTCCATCCAACAAAAGCATATATAATTTAAAATAATAATAGTTTTTTTAAAAAGGAAGAAAATTATTTATAATAAAGGATTTTAAGCTTAAAATAATAATTTAATTTTAATTAATAATTTTCTTAAGTTTTAAAGTCTTTAGTTTCTCTTCTTTTTTAAAGAGTTGTTTTAGGATTTATATATAGCTTCTCATTTTCTTAATTTATTTTGGGAATCTTTTATTACTTTTCGTATTGGTACAGCTTGTATATTAGGCGTTAACGGCCTTATCCTATAAATACCAATTATCCGTAACCAATATAGCTCCTATTAGTCCTCATAACCTCCTTGCATTGCTAACACGTCTTGATAATGGGTCCCGTGTGACAAAGCGTGTATCGGAAGATCGACGACTATAGCCTCTTGCCTCTTTCGACTGTTAGACCGACGCTCGTACGGACGAACTCATTGTCTGAAGGGATTAACAAGCAACACCCTGTAACCTCTGTCCCTCGACAGGGAATTGTCTGGACGAGAGAATTCTCGACGAGGGAGGATTTCGTTCCCGAGAGGTCGAGTCAGGATCAGCGACATGACTACCCATAGTCATACGACTGTCAATACTCGGTTTGTTTTAAAAATAACTAGGATTTCTGGATTCAACTGCGAGCGCCCAATGTATATGTAATGGCTATCTCGCTTTCATGGAATGGTGTAAGCTCTATTCAGCCATAGTCGTACAAGAAGACATTAACATCGATAACACGAGGATTCCATATGGAGTATATGCCAAATATATTTCTACCATAGTGAAAATGTCTCTCCATTCGCTATTAACGGACGATCCCCTTCAAAAGGGGGCTAATATGCGTCATTTCAACCACCAATTGTACGCCTTATCGAAAGAATTCGTGAATAAGGGGCAACTAGTTGTGGGCAATATGCTTATTATGGTCCTTATTTGCTACCTAGGTAGTTACATTTTTGATAAGTCTCGCTTGTGGCATCTGGATGAGTAGGCGTTGGGCTGACTCGCTGATACACTTGATGTGGAAAAGGTGGTGGGAATGGAATTTGACACCAGAGGCCCTCACTGGTACAATGGCCTGGCTACCGTTGCGGGAGTTATTACCCCTTATATCAAGTTGCTTTGGTTTTTGGGCCCCACTTTTATTCCCCCCTGACTGGAAACACATTAGTAATGTAGCATTATCTGCGATAAGTTGACAGCGGAGTAGAAAATATAATACATAAGGTAAATATAAAGATGATATTATCTTCAATACGAGTTGACATTTGGTTGGTTGCGTAAAGAGGTTAGCGTGTCCACCATTATAGGGAAATATCGCTGCAAATATTTATACTAAGCTCCACAAATAGTTGGCTCTCCAATAGGCTCTTTCGCATATAGGGACTATGCAGACTAAAGGATAGGAAAAATCAATGCGTCCTAGTTGGCAAATCCTAAGTCGATAAGGGAACGAAACAGTCTTCGATATTAGTAAAGGGAATAATAAGAGTTGAGGTATGTAAAATAAAACTATCTGCTCAAATTTGGTTTCGGGAGATCTCAACGCTCCTATATGCTCTCTAATAATTCGCTGGAAGATTTAAAAGGTCTACTAGCGGAATACCAAATGTCTCCATTGCCCGACAACTCCATTATCTAACGACTAAAGGGAGACTTTAGGGTACTACCTAATCTAGCCAGAGTGGGAACATGCCTTTTGGCCGTCGCAGTACCGTTGCCATAGACCTGATTAATGACATCTGCCCAAGTGATCCCCGAATATAGTGGGGCGTCCAACTCACAGACCTTTCCCTCGGGAGGAAGAGTACCGTTCGCCCAGTATGCCGAGGTGGTTCTGATAGTGCAAGCTGAAGGTGCAGCCAATGAACTGTGCTAGTTATAGGCAATATATAGTGAGCTTTATTGTCACTCCAGGATACCTCACTAAGGAGTAGAGTACACAAGGGGGGAATGGGGACAAACTTACACCGTATCCCTCAACCTTTAACACGACACTACCCTCAAAGGTGGCACTGACATTCTTCGCTGAAACCAGTGGCGTGAGTGCATCGTAGCTGTTGCCAATGAATAGAACCGGGTTCCTCGTCTTGACATTGAAGTCGCCCGTGTAACGCTCCTTCGGCTCGATCTTCCACTGAGCACAGGCGCTATATAAGAACACGAGAGCGTCGCCAACTATAATGCTAGTGTTAGCGCCTCGAAAACCACAGGAGTCCAGACGGATCTGATTGTCTGAAAGGGAGATGGCATAGGTTACGTACTGATCTTGCTCGTGTTATACATCCGCTGGACAGCGGGGAGAAAGTCCTCAAACTTCTCCGTTCTCACCATGTTATCGCTACAGTGGATACCGGCAAGAGCCAGTGGCTCCGCAATTTGTGCGAAGATGTCGGTGAAGTTTGTCGGGTACAGTACGTCTAAGAGAGTTTCTAGCGTATCCAGCTGTCCAGTTAATATATCGTTGAGTATTACGGCCAAGGCCGGCCACCCGGCACTGTTATAAAGGGCTTGCACGATTATACCCTTGACGTTGCTGTAGTCAATCATGTAAGAGGGCCCAGCGGGAAACGGTCGGTACTTGACGGTGTCGAGGAGGTCCCAGACGGCTTGTTCGAGCTCATCAGCCGTCTTGTTGTTGCCCTTGGCCAATGCACAATTCTCGCGAGCTTCCACGCAGCCCGTGCTCTGTCCACTCCTGGAAGTCACTGTGGATAAAGCGTCAGGTCAGCAATGATGATTATCACGAATTAGTGACTATCCCCCAGGTGACTTACGCTTGCGCATGATAATACTCGTGTGGGTTCTGGACTCCATCGAGAATCATCCTCTCAATCCTATCGGGAAACATCGCAGCAATAGTTGCGCCGAGGGTTGTGCCGTATGAGAAACCTAATACGGCCCACTCAAAGAATGTCGTGAGTAATCAGTACGTACTCAGAAACTGCCAGAACCTAATCCTAACCGTCAGAACCTAATCTTAACCGTTAGAATCTAATCTTAACCGCCAGAGTTCATGTATGATAGAGGCACAAAACAAGTCTTAGACATTCAGAACGGTCTCGCCTTCCTTCATGTTCACCATGACCGCCGTCTCCTTCCAGACCATCTCCCGCTTCTGTGCATCCTGCGACTCGACGCTGGTCTCACATGGGGTTGTGCCATCAAGGTACAGATCCCGCGGCAGCTCGCCATGTTTTACTCCCAAAGCCGCCTCCAGAGTGTCTGCGGCTGAGCGGCTCGTCGAGCGGACGGCAGTTCTATTGGGGAAGAAGTAGAGAATGGTGGGATAGATGATCTTAAATAGCAACACGCGGATGATCCACGGCGAAAGCCGTTGCATGCCCGTGATCATCGTGCCCGGGTCGACGCCTAAAACGCAGATGTTCCTCAGCCCGGCGTCGTCAGACCTGGACAGACGCGCCTGCAGTTCATGCATCATCATGATCAGGAGCAACTTCGAGGCACCGTAGCGCCGGAAGCCGCCGACGAAGCCGGGGGATTCCTTGGCCGAACTGAACGTGCCTTTGGCGATGGCCTCGAACTCGGCGGCGTCACGGACGTAGGTCTTGTACTTGTCCTCGGAGAACGCTCCCGTGACGCGTCCGCGAGGGTCGTAAGGACTAAGGATTGTTAGTCTCGATATTGGTCGCACATGTGCGAGGGTAGAGGATATAGAGAGGGAAGATGACAGTTCTCTGGCCCACAAGATCTGGTAGAGATTGCTTACTTATGCGACCAACTGCCTATTATGACGATACGGCTGGCCGTCTTGTGCATGCTCTGAAGGAGCATGAGAGTAAGAAGCCAGTGGCCGAGGTAGTTTGAAGCGAACGTAGTGTCGAATCCATCACCAGTCCACGTCTGTTTTCCAAAATCTTGGTGGCCTGCGGCCAGAATCAGGGCCTTGATAGGTGGGATCTGGCTAGCGGAGACGCGGCCCTTGTAAGGTTGTTAGTGTGTTGATGATGGTAATCATCTGGGGATGGCGACGGACATTGATGTGATTTGCGACCTGGCGCACATTGTCCAGTTTGGTCAAATCAAGCGAGATAACCTCATGTTCATGCGGATGCGAGGATGCTCCGTGGGCAAGAGCCGATGCGAGGGCTGGCGCTGATGCCGCATCTCGCACCGTGTAGAGGCCGTGATAGGTTGAGAGCTCCGGCTTCATGGTGATGTGTTTGGCGATGGCGCTTCCGAGCCCGCCATTGGCCCCGGTGACGAGGATGCTGCCTTTCGTTGTGGCCATGGCCAAACCTGATGCAGGAGTATCAAGAGGGCGCCGCCTCGAACGAGATGGGCCGAAGGAATGGTGAGTTTCGTTGGAAATAGGGGTTGAAAATAAGGATTGGAATGTCGGGGGGGGGGGGGGGGGACAAACTGCGCAACGGACAAACAAGCAGGTGCGGGGGGAGGGGGGGTGTCAGCTTTTTACTGCGCTTATAGGCCCAAACCTTCTACTTTAAATAGGTACGCGACCCTTGTCATGCCGTGTAACCCAGCGCCGGGCCCCTGTGGCTGGTACTACGTATGTCGGGATGCTTGCCCGTACAGGTACGTCTTGGATGTCATGTCGGTCGATCTATCTGCCGGACGGCCACCATAGACTGAGCATATCTGTATAATAATGCTCAAGTATGTGACGTGCTATGACTTATACGCGATTGGTATGGACTGAACGAATTAGGGCTACGTTTAACACCTCGCAGGCTCGCAGAGCTTTCGAATTCCCATTCAAATCACCGAAGCGCCCGTGCCAATACCTAGGTAGGGACAGAAAGCCCAGATATACTCTTCACCTACCTGCCCGTCGACATTGAGGCCCGGCTGTGTCCCCCTCGATCCAAGATCAATACCAAAAACTACACAACAAGACTGGCAACCTCGAGACTGTTGTCAGAATGTTGGTCGACTTCAGTTTGGAGGACACTGTTGCCCTCACGCGCCACCTTCTCCTTGCCGCAGAGGATCATGCAACAAGCCACTCGATTCTACGAGGGCTGTTGTGCGTCGTGATCGTCCTAGCTTGGACCGCCTGGCGATGCTGGAAATTCACGGTCTACCCGTGGCTTCACCCAGACGAGCCCAAGGAACTGCCCTACTTTATCCCCAGTAAGCTATCTCCCTCCTTCACAGCCCACCGGGAGATGTCCATACTCACAGGCCCGTCGGGGTACTCAGTCCTCGGTACGTACATGGCAGACACGCCATCGTCTGGTATTATTAACCAACCTGGTGGTTACCACAGCCCATGGCGCGTCTTTCTTCAAGGACTCAAATGGGTTACTCGAGCGTGCGAAGTGAGTGAGTGCCTTAAGCACATCACGGCCCCGAAACAGTCCACGGCTTACCTACCTACTAATCCACAACACAGGCGCTACTTCGCAAGCACTGGAACAACGCCCTTTGCGCTTACCGCCTTCGGACACACCTTCTACGTCGTTACCAACCCCAAAGATTCAGCTGCAGTGTACCGCAACACGGAATCGCTTTCCTTCGACGAGTTTGTGCAAGCCTTGATGCGTTTCAATGGCAATGACGAATGGACCATCAAGAACGTGCATCAGCCACTGCCCGCGACGGCCAAGGCAGGTTTCGCAAACCCGGAAGGCTTGGGCATGATCAACCTCACGCAGCGCATGCATATGCACCAGCTTCATCCCGGCGAGAAGATGGCAGTCTTCCAGCTGCAAATACGCGACTGGCTCAACCGTAAGCTGACCCTGGACGTGCTGGCCAGCACTGACAGCACGTACACGGGCCAGTCGAGCGTGGACTCGGTCGAGCTACCTCTATATCAATGGACGTCAGACTGGTTTGTCCGGCTGGGGCAGCACCTCTACTTCGGCGACGTGCTAGAGCGGGTGGACCCCCAGTACACGGACAACTTCGTCGTGTTCGACGAGGTGATCTGGAAGATGCTGTACCAGTACCCCAGCCTGCTGTGCCGGGACATGATGGTCCCGCGCGATCGCATGATCGTGTCGATGAAGGCTTACTTCCAGTTGCATCCTGACGAGAGGAGGGGACAGGCCGCGTGGCTCATCAACACCCTCGAGGACGAGTTCCGAGGGATTGGGGTAGACGACAATAACCTGGCCATCTTGTTCTTCCACCTCTACTTCGCGTCAGCCCCCCCCCCCCCCCCCCTTCTCAATTTGTCGCCCCAGGTTTTGTTGGCCAGGCAGCTGACAAACAGTACCTACACATATATATGAGGGCATATGACACATGCGTTGTCTTCCTCTACGGCACAGCACCTTCCAGGAAATTACAACAATCATAGATCGTGAGGCTGGGCAATGCACGATGACTACTTCGACCCATTTAGAGGATGAGCTATGTTTTGGCAGGCTAGGATACGCTGTAATACTCGTAGGGCTGACGAAGATTCCAATCAACTAGACGGGTGGAGCCGGGGCCCCATGCAAACGCATATACGCCGTATTTGTTTCTGGGGAGAAGGGAGCATTTCTTGGTCCCCGCACCGCCACGAAGCCGCGCGCGACAAGGGTATTGCAATAGTACTATTCGAGGAAGTTGATACGGCGTGTTTGTGATCGACATAGGTTCATAAGACCTACATCAAATAGAATACCTAGTTCATAAACTCTTGCCTACCTAAGAGAATGTTTACATAGAAGTTTCTGAAGAAAAAGGGGAAGTGGGTCCACGATTGGAGAAAGGATTTGCATGTACTATGTACTAAGAATTCAAGTCGCGCCACCAGCCACATCAAGCCACACCATGCCACATTGTTTCAGCGTCAACATGTCAACCGTGAACCACGCGTCTGGTTACATACGTCATCGACAATGCAAACTCAATTGTACGTACTCAATAGCTTCAACCCGCTGCTTTTAACTTCGAAGATAGGGCATGTAATCATCCGCAGATTATACATGCATTATCTAAAGACTGAAATTATCGCTCCATAGCCCCGTTATAGATGACAGCGAAACCTGTTATCACGCTACTGGCCTCTCAGATTACGGAGCCCATGGTGTCGGCTCAGAGCCTTAAGAATCCACGTTACGATGGATTTCTACAATCCCATGAGCGTCTCGGGCCAAGTTGATGGTCAATCGAGCATCATGGAGGCTAAGGTGAGTATCCAGTTCATACTCTCAATACAATCGAGGTCGCCGTTCGAAAAAAAAACCGAATCACGATTATTATCTATCCATACTTCAGCTATGCAGATTCTAACGTCTGTTGATGACAGCCAAAAGGCTCAGCGTCCCTTGCTGCTGTAGTATCTGCTTTCGTTCCTACATGGGTAAGTGTATAATCGTCAAATCTCTCACAGTTAGCTAAACCGACAAGTTCACGGGTCTCATCTTTGTTGCAATATTCATCGTCGTTCGGCGTTGGTATCCCAATATCTACGCACCTCGTACATTCATGAGGGCTATACCTGAGAAGTCAGTACATGTCTCCAAACTATGCATCAGGCTGCTAAAATCGAAGCAGGGACCGAACTCCTTCAGAAAATCGGTCATATTTCAATTGGGTCCATACCATGCGCAAGATACCCGACAAGTTTATTTTGTACCATCAGTCTCTGGATGCTTATCTCTATCTCCGCTTTCTGCGAACGACCATCTTCATCTGCTTCGTTGGTTGCTGTGTCACGTGGCCCATTCTCATGCCGGTCAACGCCACTGGTGGTGGCTCTTCAACGGAGCTTGACAAAATTGGCATTGGGAATGTCAAGAAAAAGGACCATTTCTATGCTCACGCGATAATAGCCTGGGTCTTTTTTGGTTTCGTCATGTTCACAGTTGCCCGTGAACGACTTTGGCTCATTGGGTTACGTCAAGCCTGGACCCTGTCAAAGCCGGTTGCAAACCGCCTATCTTCACGTACTGTTCTTTTCCTATGTGCACCCCGAGATGCTCTGGATAAAAGTAACATCCATCGCTTCTTCGGCGATGGAGCTTTGCGCATCTGGCCCGCCGCAAAAGCCGAGGCGCTGGAGAGTCTCGTGTCGAGCAGGAAGTCCAAAGTTGAGCAGCTTGAGGCTGCAGAGATGTCCCTCATTCGAAGGGCCTATCGAGAAGGAAGAAAGCACGCCAAGAAATTCAACTCTCAGGATGAGCATCTGAACTATGATATCCTTCCGGATTCAGTGAAAAAGTCCATCAGGCCCAAACACCAGCCGAATGTCTCTTCGTTAAACAAGAAAGTGGACAGCATTGAGTGGCTGCGCGAAAAGATTAAGGAGGAGGAGGCAAATATTGAGGATGCACGGAGGACATATGAGATCGGTGAAACTAATGGATCGGCGGCCGTATTTGTCGAGTTCAAGACGTGTGCTGAAGCTCAGCGAGCATGTCAACAAATCACTTCCAGCAATTTACTAGCCCTTGACCCCAGATACACCGGCGTTTCACCACATGAGGTCATCTGGAAGAATCTCACCATTCCACCTGCCCTTCGTATTTCTGGCGAGGGTACTGCCCTCGCCACCGTCATCGCTACAATAGTTTTCTGGTCAATCCCTAGCGGTATTATTGGTGTGGTCTCTAACATCGGCTATCTTGCCGACAACTATGAGTGGCTCAGCTTCTTAAAGAACTTACCAGAGCCCGTCATCGGCCTTCTATCAGGATTGTTACCGCCGCTGGCAACTAGTTGGCTAAGCAAGATGGTACCTAACATATTTAGGTGTAAGGATCTCACTGGTGTTCTCGTTCTTGAGCAGCGTGCTAATTTTACTTAAGACATATTCAAATCCTCCGGTAGCCCTACTAATACTGCCGCCGAGCTCCAGGTTCAACGTTGGTTCTATGTTTTCCAAGTCACGCAGGTGTTTCTCGTCACTGCGGTCTTCTCAGGGGCAGCGGCTGTAGTTCCGGAGTTAATGAAAAGAGTCAAAGACCCAACCTCAGTCCCTGAACTATTAGCAAGGCAGCTCCCAAAGGCATCCAACTTCTATCTTACATATTTCATCATTCAAGGTACTACTTCGGCTGCCGATAACCTGCTCAATTATTCGGACCTTTTAGAATATCTCTTCTATGATTACTTCTTCGACAAGACGCCTCGGCAGAAGTTTAGTCGGTATACAAGCATGAAGGGGATTGCATGGGGCAAATTATTTCCAAAGGTGAGGGTGGTCAAACAAATATAAGCTTGTGTAATCTCTGCTAACTACGTACAGTTCGCCAACTTCGCAATCATCGGTTTGTTCAACGCCCCACTTCTCTCTCCCTTTCAGTTTGCTCACGTTTCATAGCAATTGCCTACTCTTGTATCGCACCGTTAGTCCTCGGTTTCGCCGCTATCGGACTGTCGCTCTACTACTTTTCGTACCGCTATAATCTTCTCTTCGTGATCCAGCCCAAGATAGATACCAAGGGTCAGGCTTACACGCTCGCATTGCAACACCTTCTCACCGGAGTTTATATCGCCGAGTTATCGCTCTTAGGATTTTTCAGTTTAAGAAGAGCTACAGGCCCTTCTGTCATTATTGCAATTTTATTCGTCTTAACGGTCATTTATAACGCATTAATGAACAAATATCTTGCGCCGCTCGAGCAATTTCTACCAGCCGACCTGACTACTCTGTCTGAGATGGAGGGCGAATCTGAACCGCTTCTGTCCTCCGCAGAGGAGGGACGTGCGCAGGCAACGTCCCATATCCAACAACTAGGTCGGCAAGCACACATCCCACAGACTATCACGCAGCACGTCCTAGACCCAATAGCCCGCTTCTTCGAGCCCCAGGTCTTCGCTTCATATCAGGCTATGAGAGCATGGCTCCAGGACGGATATTCCTACGATAACGAAGATGTGCCGGAATACACAGAAGAGCAACTCCAAAAAGCTTATCTAAACCCAGCACTCACGAGCCCAACGCCTTTGATCTGGATTGCTCGGGATCCGATGGGCGTTAGCAAGACCGAGATCTCGGAAAATGAGCAGCGCGGACTGAAAGCTAGTGATCAGGGTGCATGGCTTGATGAGAAGGGCAAGCTTGGGTGGAGCGTCCAAGATTTTAGCGAAGTGCCGATTTGGAAGCAGGCTGTAACGTATTAAGAGGAAAAGGGGTTACATGAGGTCCTTTACGTAGGTACCTGTAGTTAATTAAGTTATAAAACTTAAGAAAGATTTTATCGATTCATATATTGCCGTTATGTTAAATTAATCGGTTTTTAAGCGTTGCGCGAAGTGTCGTTGGAAGATGGACGATTCCATCTTCTGGCAAGCCAAATCCCAATCCGTCGAGTATTTTCGATAAAAAGGCTGGTATCCAAGCAAGCCACCCAACCACCTTCCTACTACAATACCCATGACTTGCGATATTCGGCGACCAAAAGACAGCCAGCGGGGAAGGGAAACATACGTCCCGCCAGCATCGAACATCTGACAAACAAGCATTAGTGTCGGAAGCCGTGGTCAGGAGAAGACGAAGTGCAACTCACACTCAAGACCTGGATGAAACTGATCCCCTTGTTGAGCTGTAGCATCTCGTCTTGGTACTTGTACCAGTTCTCGAAGAACAACGTATTCAGCTCGAAGATGCTACGGCTCTTCTCACCTGATAGTAGAAACCTGACGATCTTACTCCCGTCCTGGAGCGAGGGTTCAAGTGGGTAAGAGCGGTGGTTCACCCATGCTCCAATGCAGAACTCAGGGTCTTCCGTCGTAAGTACGACTTCTTTGCCCTCGACATCGAGTCCCACTTTTCCCTCCAAGGCCTGGATATATTCGTCTTGGTTTGCGTGGAAGTGTAGCGGTGGCTTCTGCTTGAAGAAGGAGGCTCCTTTCACAAGATCCATCGTGACGTGAAAGGCGAATGACCGGTCAGGGTGGTGGACCACCCGTGTGCTGACTGCTCCATTGAGGCTACGTATGTCTACAGTGAGCAAGTTTACTTGGACTTTCGTAGATGACTAATGGGAGTCGAGCCTTACACAGTAATCACTTGGTCCGAGTCAGAGTACTCCATGGTTCATTTGATTCGGTCTTGGAGAGATCTTCTTCGCGAGATAAGAGTTACAGCAACCTAGAACTCCTATCGGGTCTATCTATGGTCCATTCTAGTTATTATAAAATATTTGAATATCCCAAAGAAAGTTGGCACTCTGCAGATCCGTGGCCATGAGTATTGAGTACCTACCTAGTTGCATCGGATTGGATTGTGATAGGACGATCAACGTAAGGATGTTCTCTGGTTGAATGTAGGGTAGCATCCACTGTGTGGCAATCAAATTCTTCATGATACGTGTGGGTTGCATCTCCAAAAGCCTTGGCTATCAATCTATCCAAGGCTACCAATGGAAAGGCATACTCCATACTTTAAGATATTCGGCCGAATTGCTACAGTCACCCTCTTTTCGGTGACCACATAGGGGAACCTGTTGTGCAACCTACATACCAACCGTATTTCTGACAAGGCATATTCGAATACCACCCTATGTAATCCGACCATGCAACACACCTCTAATCTGACGCCTAGAATACTACAGTCCAGGTGGAAACAGAAGCTGCTGAAGTCATTGGTCAACCGAACGTAAAATTTCTCATCATAAGCTTTAACGTACACTGCTGATCTTCCCTCGTCGAAGTGTCGAAAATCAGAGCGCGAAGAGCGCGATTTGGGGGGGGGGGGGGGGGGGGGTTCGAAAGATTAAACCACCCGGTCGGGATATGAACCGGGTATAAATTTATAATGCCTTTTTTGCTTTCTCGTACGTGTGGTATTAAGGAATTAAG